>RJWK010065855.1:0-11970 GCA_004363435.1 Platanista minor | reverse complement strand
AAAAAAAAAAAAAAAAAAAGAATCAGCACAAACTTCAAATTATACAGGGGATCTCAACCCTCCTCATTATTGGCATTGACCAAGCATCCACAGACACATCACAGTCTGGTAGAAGCTAACCATCTCTGAACCAAACTGCAAACACTCCAATGAGGTCGGGTGCCCCTGTGACTCACAACCTATTTTTCCACAAGCACCTGCTCCATTCATTAGCTATGCACTAAAATAGGTGACAAATTCTGAATCTGTGCTTATTTCCATCATTGCTATTAATTAAATACCATTTTGGTGAATAAAATTAAACTAAACCCACATACATGAAATTACTTCCTCCCTTTCCTCGAAATCTTGTTAACATAACACTGCCAGAAAATTAATCAACACCACACAATTGTTAAATGATTAATAAAAAGAGTGATTATAATAATAAATTCCAACTTGAGACCAGTTCTCATTCAAAATAGATCTATGAGTTCTGTTTGGATTGAGAAAAAATTTTTCATAAATGTAGAGACTGTTTGTAAATGCAGTGCCTTCTACGCTTCTATGCTACTATGGAAGTTAGATAACATTCCACAAAGGGGTGATTTCTACCAATTGGTATTAGCAATTTTTTTCTTCTTTTCCCTTAATTAAATTCAATATACATATAAATGGTGCTGAGCCTGACAGAAAAAAAAAAAAAAAAAAACTTAGGAGATAAAACAACCTTTTCAACAACAAGCTTAACATGAGAAAAGGTTAGGTAGATAATTACAATTTACATCCACACAATAAACTGCCAGAGTTTTTCAGTTAACTAAATGTACTCTAGTTCATTATGTAGCCATGCTACAGACAAAGGCCATTTTTTTCCCTTAGAATTTCAGTTTCAGCGACATGAAACCACCAGGAGGATTGAATATTATCCGACAGTATTTTAAAACTGCATAGAGAATAGTTCCATCTTTTGCTAATGATCACCAAAGAGAAACAAGGTAACAATACTCTCACGGTGGAGACGGTTATATGTACAATTGACCACGGGTTTGAACTACATGGGTCCACTTACACACGAATTTTTTTCAGGAAGGTCAGTGCCCCTAATCCCCACCTTGTTCAAGGGTCAACTGTGTGTGTGTGTGTGTGTGTGTGTGTGTGTGTGTGTGTGTGTGTGTGTCTGCATCTCCATCCCTAAAGCAGAGACTACAGAAGTGAACACCCTGACGTTTCATTAGGCTGCGTCAGTGGGATTCTAGGAGGTTCTGCAGAGTTAGCCTGTACCCTGAATGATTCAGGGCTTCTATGGGCCCTTTAGAAAGAGGTGGGGGATTTTATGGATGCTTGTGCTTACAGCTTAACCTAAAACATACACGCGTGCTCACACGCACACACACACACACACACACACACACACACTCTAGTATAAGGCATACAAAGACGATCCAGTTATGATATCTGATACTTCAAGCATTCTGATCCCCATGCTCCCTGGTAATAACTGCAGCAAATTATAAGCTCACTTAGAACAGAGAAACAATAATAACAGCTTAACTGGCTGTTCTGAGTCCCAAGGCTGAGAACAGTAGGTATAACTGTCCACACTGGCGAGGGGTGATGGACTTGTCATCCAGCAAAGCTAGCCCCACACCCCTTATCCCACTGCCCACCTCTAGACTATGTAGAAGAGGGTGGTTAAAGTAAGGGTGACTGGTTGGCAGAGAGCTGCAGGCCCAGAATTGGGGCATTTTTACGCCTATGGAAGGAGAAGCAGATTCTACAGGGGGAGGGAGAGGGGTGCTCATGCAGCCACCTCCACCCAAGTGGGCAGGGCCCCCTGCACTCAGGACTCTCAAGTGGTTGGAACCCCAGGACTTCCCAGTCACGGGCTTATCCACTGTAACCTTCTCTCCTTTGTCATCCTATCCTCTTCCGTCAACTCCATGCCCTTATTCCCTTTGGAACAGTCAGCAGTCATTAAGGAAAGAAGACAAAAACCTCCGTGCTGTCCATCTCAAAAGTAACTCATATATCAGGGTGGGCCAGCTGACTTGATGGAGACAAACAGCTGAAAAAGACAAAGGAGACCAGAAGCCAAACTCTGACCCTGAGATGCCAGTTCCCAAAAGCACAAGAGTGGAGAGTCCAGGCCTCCATGATTCAGAATAAACTCTGTGAAACACCTGCTGAAGACCACTCATGAAAGGCCAGCGGCCCGGAGCCAAATGTGGCAAAAGAAAACATGCCATCCTGCCGCCCTTGATCTTCCAGGTGCCAGGAAAACTCAAACCAGCCCAGAGAGAGAGAAGAAAACACTGGAAATGTGCGAAGAGCTCAGTTTTAAATAATAAAAATGGATGTTAGATGAGAAATACAAATCGGGTTAAAAGGGAACCAAACGCCTTTCATGGATTAGACAAATACATACTGAAGGCTTTCTACCGGTCAGGCACTGTTCTAGGTGCAAGTAATCCATCAGTGAACAAGACACACAAGATCCCCACTCTTAGAGAGCTGTCTAAGCTGTCTTAACAGACAAAAACAATTAAGAACAAGGACCTACTGTATAGCACAGGGTGTTCAATATCTTATAATAACTTATGATGGAAAAGAATGTGAAAAATTATATATATTATATATATATATATATATATATATAAAATGGAATCACTTTGCTGTATACCTGAAACTAGCACAATATGGTAAATCAACTATTCTTCAATTAAATAAAAGCAATTAAGAAGTAATTTCACACAGTGATGTGTGCTACGAAGACAAAACACCTTGACAAAGTGATGAAGAGAAACCTGGATGAAAGGAAGGGTCTGTTTTAGAGAAGGTGGTCAGGGAAGGCCTCTCTGAGACTGAGTCATCAATTCAGAGATCTGGGACAAACATATTCTGGACAGAGGGAACAGCAATGGCAAAGGCCCTGCTGTAACAGCCGGCCTGCATGCCTGTAAACTTTTGTTAAGCTCCTATTCTTCACAAAGGTGGACTAGACAAATCCCTTGCCTTTGAAGGCCCCATGGCATAGTAGGGAACACAGACCCAGTGACATAATAAGTGTACCCCAAACTTCCACCCAAACCCCAATGGGAAGAGTCCATGAACATTTCTAAAATGTGACCTTTGACCATGACCTCGACTGAAGAGTTGGATTCTGTCGCCAGACTTGTTGAAAACATTCTGGGCCCAGGAAATACAATGAGGGAAGGAACAGTGGCATGAGAGTGTATGACATGGCTATGAACGACATTTGTACCCTGTAGAAGTTACTCTTATAGCATTTAAGCGCGGAATTGTATGGATTTGTTCCATGTCTTTCCCCCTTGTTAGAATGTTTTTTTTTTGTTTTTTTGTTTTTTTGTTTTTTTGTGGTACGCGGGCCTCTCACTGTTGTGGCCTCTCCCGTTGTGGAGCACAGGCTCCGGACGCACAGGCTCCGCGGCATGTGGGATCTTCCCGGACTGGGGCGCGAACCCGTGTCCCCTGCATCGGCAGGCGGACTCTCAACCACTGCGCCACCAGGGAAGCCCTAGAATGTACGTTCTTTAACAACAGCAAACTTCTCATTTTGAATCGTAATAATCTAGCACAACGAGTTGGGTGAAGAGTAAAAAGACAGGTTCACAGCAGTTAGTGAGGGTTGAAAGGTGAAAGTTGGAGAGAGCTGGACTTCTTTCTGTAGGTACTGGGGCCATTAAAGGTTTTGCAATTCACAAGAAAACCTCAAGGATGACAACAGTGAGCTTAACCTACCAATG
The DNA here is from genome assembly GCA_004363435.1 of Platanista minor. Classification (NCBI taxonomy): domain Eukaryota; kingdom Metazoa; phylum Chordata; class Mammalia; order Artiodactyla; family Platanistidae; genus Platanista; species Platanista minor. The sequence continues at coordinate 8,224 of RJWK010065855.1, read as the reverse complement.
AACCCGGAAGCCTGCCCTTAGAAAGCCTATACTGGTAGTGCTAACAGCTACTGCTGATGTGGTTTAAATGAAGATTTGGCTTTTTGTGTCCTTCACTGAAGAGACATATATTCATTGCAGTGCTTTTTCAGACATGAAACATGGTTTTTAAAGTTTGATAATCTCATCTACTAAAGGCTTCCTGCTGTGACAGTCAAATATATGTCTTCACCCCTTCCCTGTGATCCACCACTCTGCCATTACCTGGCTCTACACTGAATCAGTCAACCCATGTGTACGTATCATCTTCTTCTTCTGTGCACAGCAAGGATCATCGTGTGAGATAACATATGCTTCACACATCAGAATCATAAAATAGCCTTAATGGCCTTTGAATAGAGGAAGAAAGTTTATAGCATTTTTGTCCCTACTGTACATGATTATCAGTCCAACCCTTTCATTTCATATTAAAGATCTAGTCCAAACCAGGTAACCTGTTTGGCTCCTGGAAGAGCTCAGATGATAACCTGGGTTTCCTGGCTTCAGGTCACCAAGGAACCACACCTAGTCCTTCCTGAGTACTTTGAAGGATGCCTAACACAATGGCTCAGCACTTCCAAAGCTCAATGCATTTCCTCAGATTAATTCATCCACCCTGTGCCCCACCATTATAACTATTGTCATGCCTATCTCTGTACCCCAGCATAACTCTTCAATCTCTACTCCCTTTTCAGACCTCAGCCAGATGTCAGGGCATTAGGCTCATGGAAGCCCTGAAGCCATAGAGAGCTGGCCCCTTATGGCATAACACTGTTCACCAGCAGGAACTCTGGCATGGCAACAGATGCAACATTTGGCCAGCCAGAAATAACACAGATGTGGCCACACATCTTCAGGCATACGAGGCACTAAGATTAGATAAGTGTCTGAATTTCAACGAAAATGAAGCAGAGATGGAGGAAGCCCAGTTGATAAAATAGATCCAGTCCTTCAAGGGACCCATCCCAGTTATGGAAAGGTACCAGGGAGCTCCACTGATCAGGTTCAGATGCAAACTGGACACCCCGAGTTTCCCAGTCTCACTCATACCCTGACAAGTCCAAAACTGTGTTGGGATGAAAATTTTTAGTTATTTAGTCTGCATGGGGTTGTCTGGCTTAGAGAAAAAAATTAGAAGTAACTTAATGATTACCTTTAATAGTATGATGGATTATCATGAGAAAGATAATGGCAGGTAGTTGTCCAGGTCAAAAGTGTTGAACCAAAAATCAGGTCATCAGAGAAAGCATGAGACTTCAACAAGTATGATGAATGTCCCTTTCGCTATGCTACTATTTGTAATTCAAGTTACTTGCTAATGCTCTAATACCACCTCATTTTACAAAACACCAATTTGGAAATTAGAAAGGTAAGGCACATAAAGGAGACATCACTATATACAGAGAATCCAGAAACCCATCAAGAGAGAGGGAAACAATTGTTCTCTAAAGGAATGAGACCCATGGGAAAGGACTACTATTCAAAGTAAACTAACAAAGGAACAACTTTTCTTCAACAGTTCAGCACATTTCCATTTACTATGCACAGAAACATTTCCTTTAGCTGAGTGCATTTATCTCTCCAAGACAGAAAACAGTAATTTAATTAAAGTTAAAATGAAGAACTTAAAGATTTGCTACATCATTAGATCCCTTTGAAAGAGTTAAATGTTCCCCTGCTCAGATCTCCTCTCTTCCTGTGCTTCAAGATAAGTACTGGGAGATTTATGTGCCATGAATTTCCAATTACCCATTTCCACCAGCTGGGCTGTCAATCACCACTTGTCTTATCCTGGATGTCTTCACCACCCCCATTTCCTTGTTGTGCACACAGAAACAAGCTTATTCTTCCCCAAAGAGCTTACCACCAGGCAGGAAAATGCTGGGCTTTTTATGTCCAGCTTCTGCTGGACAGAATTTCTGATTCCAGTTACTGCCACCCCACCATTCCAACATATTCAAATAAAGCCAGAGGTGCCACAGACTGTGAACAATTCAAGTCTTCAAAAGAGAATTTACATCGTGCACCTTCCCAGTGTCCACTGAAGCAGAATTGACGAGCTCTCAAGAGCAATCCCTCCCCCACCTTTGACATCTGGAAGCAGGTGGGAGAATTCTAAATGATAACTACGCTCACTTAGACACCAGCAGAACACACAAAACAGTACGTTTGCAAATGTGTGCTTACATAATAGTTGTGAATTTGGAGGAAAAAATATTAATGGTGAAAGCTCTTCATTGCTTTTGGCCACGGGGTTTGTCTGGAGGATGGACGTCCAAACTAAGATATCCAAAAAGTCTTAAAAGGACTCTACAAGGCCTGGATATCAGTGTTGCAATTAAACACCTGAAAAGTAAATGACAGCTGTCATTCAATGGTCAGGATTACAGTGGTCAGTCTTGATGGTACAGATTCATTTCTTGTAGTTGTGCCCAAAACATGCATCTATTCAGGTGACGGTCACTGAGTACTTACTTTGTAAAAAGGCTTAGATGTTAAGGGAGATACAAAAATAACTAATACAAGTCCTTTCCCACAAGATGCTCGTAGAAATATGGGCATAAATAATTTTCATAAAAGAAAGCCTGTCATTAAAAAGTCACTGAAACACTACAAGAATTCAGAAGAGGCAACACCTTGCATCTGGCTGAAGAGGAACAAGAATTTGAGGACAGCTGCATGAAGAAGAAGGAATTTACCAGCGATGAACTAAGTCCAGTCAACTACAGTTATTCCAGTGCTGTGGGCCATCTAGTCTTTGGGCTGCTCCTCTCCTCCTGTCATACTTTGCTTTGCTTGTTTCTAGAGGACAGGACAGAAGCAAGATAACTAAAATCAAGTTCTAACGCTGCTGCTTACTTGAAGCGTGGGTAATGTTGATGCCTAGAGAGGTTTACGTTACTAAAATGAAATCTAGGGATCACTTAATACTCACTGCTCTGGGTCACTGAGTGGTCTAAATAACACAGGAGGTACATTCAACTCCAGGAAAGAAGTCAGTCCTTCTTTCTAGGTTCTGAGCCTGGAGAGTGCTAAGGCATCGGGACTGCCATGATTCTGGCCAGCAGGTGCAATGGAGTCATCCTTCACATCCTATCCTGACAAATAGGGAGGTCAGTGGTGAGGTGGAAAAGGCAGGCTAAGTGCTAGCTCAGCTCCACTTCATTCTGGGTTTCAAAACATCTATTAAATATTTCGTCAGTTTATTCCACTGATTGTCAAAAACCCATCGAACAGACAGGCCGTGACAAGTTGGACCTGATATGCAGTTGGCCACTAGTAGCTTCCTGAACTTGCTTTCCACCCCTAGGTCATCATTTAGATGGTGATAACCAGCATTGCTAGGGCTAGGATTGGCACTCAGAGCCCAAGATCTCTGGTTGACCCTTGTACTAGATACACAGCTACCCTGAGGGTCAATGTCTAGTGAGCCTCCCTCTGTAGCCGATAGAATGAAGTGCTTACTCTTTGTGCACAGTCTGTTTTAACCATTAAAAATCCTGAAATGCATGCATGATTCTACCATTTTCCAGAGGTGGAACTAAGCCATGAAAACATAAAGTAGCTGCTTCAGACACACACCTGATAAGTGTAAAATCCAGGATTTGCATTCCTTTCTTTCCAACTTCAAAGCCTATGACCTTGACCATGTGCTCTTAGCCACAACTCTGTAATGCTTCCCAGAAACTGTGTGGAAATTAGAGGTGGATTTCTGAGTTTTTTACCTAGGGAAGCTGTCAAGAATGTGGGTCTATGTCTGTCAGACTTATCTCAACAAACATGATACCCTCCAAGTCCAACAGAAAGACAAATACTGTATGATATCACTTATACGTGGAATCTAAAAAATACAACAAACTAGTGAATATAACAAAAAAGAAACAGGCTAACTGATATAGAGAACAACTAGTGGTTACCAGTGGAGAAGGGGAAGAACAAAGGGGCAAGACAGGGGCTGGGGATTAAAAGATACAAGCTACTAGTGTAAAATAAATAAGCTACAAGGATATATTTTACAGCACAAGGAATATAGCCATATTTTATAATAACCATAAATGGAGTATAACCTTTAAAATTGTGAATCACTATGTTGCACCTCTGAAATTTATGTGATATTATAAATCAACGATACCTCAATTTTTTTAAAAAAAGAATGTGGGTCTAGACCTGGAAAATCTATCTCAACTATATTTAGACACTCTGAGTCTGGCCCTGACCACTGAACCAGGAGAAATCACTAAGTGTCTCCCTTCATCTGCTCCCCACGTCCTATCCCCCTATTTACCAGGAGCAGCGGCACGTGATCAATCACCCAACTAACTGAAACCTGGTGAAAGCTGAACTCAGCCTGGTAAGATGGCGGTTCTCCGCCTTGCTGCACACTCTACTAGTCTGGAGCAGGACCTGGGTGTTCAAAACATCCAAGGTGATTTGATTGCGCATCCGAGAATGAGAATGATTGTGTTAAAAGAAAAAAGTCAAGGGTTTGAGGCCCCTTCTTTCCACAGTCAGCGGAACAGCTGGTTTCATCTCAGGCTTTTGTGGAAGCACATGGAGATGTACATATATCTTGATGACACTACAAGGATCAGAGAACCTCTGAAAAATTATAAAGAGCTTCATGAGCGCACGGCTGTGCAGCATTATTACTACGAACAGAGCTGGGGTCCTTTCCTGGGTGCTCTGACTGAGCCCCCAGTGGCCGTGAGCACTGGAAGGCCTCGGGATCCTCTCCTGGAGGCCTCTCTCTAGCCACGCCACAATTATTTTCTAATTGCTCAATTAAGAAAGCCAATGGCTAATAGATTACCTTAAAAGGTATGTACTGTATATTCCAATTGGATAAGGAAAAAATTACTTACAGAATATCTGAGGCTCTACTTTAAAATGGTAACTGGTTATGTCAGGGTCAGGTGGTTACGGGCATGATATTTTCTTCTTTATATTCATGTACGCCCTCTAAATCTTCAACAAATAATTAAATTACTTTTGAATGAAGAGAAAGAAAAAAACCACACGGGGTGAAGGCTATGGACTCCTCTAAGGAAAAGACTGACCTCCTTCCCAGCAACCTCACCACTGTGCCTCCCTCTGCAGGGAAGAGAGGAGCCGTGGAGCTGGTAGAAGACCTCCCACCTCCTCCAGGGCCTCACCCTCCTCTCTGCTCTCCATTGTCACCCTCTCCCTGGAGATCAGAGAGGTCCTGGGAGAGCACCCACCACAGTTGCCCGATTGCTCTTCTTCATCGGCTCGGGTCACTGAGAGCTGATTTTATTCAGAAATGTTCAGGAGGTCCAACCCCACTACCCTGCCCTTCCTAAAACACCCTGGCTTTCAGAGTTCAGTAGGAAATACCGGCTCGTGCCCAAAGCATGCATATAGCCCACTGCCAGGCACACAGAAGGCTCTCAATAAATGTCAGTTCCCTTCCTTCCTACTGGGCTCCACACTGAAACCCCCCTTCTAGATAAAAGTGGCATTTCAGGTGCACAGAAATTTGCTATACACGGTACAGTCTAAAAGTTTTTGTGCACAGTCACAGAGCCATGCAGGGGCATAAACTGGATCTGCTTAATAAACACAGCAGCATCTCCATTCTGTGGTTTAAAATGACACATGCTAATTTTCTGGAAGACAGAAGGCGAGTGTCACACAAATTAAGTTTCCTCACAAACAGAAGCAGCTGTCTTACCTCACTTCCCATCCCCATGGTCATGTTCAACAGCTCCAGCTCTGAAACTCTGGCTGGAAGTATGTTTAAATTTGAGGGGAAATACAGTTCTGGACATCTGGATTCATTAAAAAAATAACCTAGCCTCTTCTCTCCCTAAGGATAATAATGATAAACCCACACTTAATGTGTCACAAACTTATGCACTTAGATATATACTTTTTAATTCTTCTGTTTATCATTAATCTGAGAACATGTTTAACCAACAGGCTGTGCCTTGATTTTACAGGCCATTGATATCCATTAATTAATACACTTGTTTGGGTTTCACATCCATGGTGAAATTTTGCCTGGTGATAGATAAGAGGGATTAAAAGATTGACCAAACTTTCAGATGCTAGCATCTGCATATGCAAATCAATATTTTTTTTCAGAGAATAAACTGCAAACATGAAAGCAAATCATGATGCTGCTAACCGTCTTCACTTGTATTAAAAACAATAATTGCAAATCTTCAGTTGTGCTCCCATACTAGGCTAAATCCTAAAGTATTTGCCAGAGAGACAGGGAGAGAACGTTTCACAGGAGAGGGAACAGAGCAAGCCAAGGGCCAGGGTGAGGAGACAAGGGTGTGTGGGAGCACTTGTGTATTCGTCCAGGAGGATGGAGCACACAAAATAAGGAAGTACTGCAGGATCTTTAAAATCCATTCCAGCTCTGAAATCCTCCTATTTGGGTGATCAGAGTAGATCAGGGCTTTTTCTGTGGCTCAGACCTAGGAAAGCAGAAATAACTTTTGGCCCCCAGAGCAAGGCATCACATTTAGACCAAACTGCTTTGTCGAGAGAGACGTAGGAGGCAGGCACTATATCTATGTCCAGCAAAGTTAGAGACTAGGCTTCTCTTCCCAACTGAGTTTCTGATGAACTAACACTCCTCCCTCCGCAGCCTGAAGCACAGAGCTGGGTCCTAAAGCTGAGGGTACGCGCTGGATAGCAGCCCAGGCCTTGAGCAAGGGATCCATACTGTTCTCACTCTGCCCTCTCTCTCCTCTCCCACTGGACCTGATTTCATGACTTAGTGTCAGGATCCCACCAAGGGCAGAAGCACCTGCCTGGTGAGAAAGGAAGGACCCACCCAGTGAATCTCTGAGGTGTCCATCCTTCCAAAAGAGCAGAGGAGTTAAGACATCTCCTGACTTGGCCACTTCCTCACCTTTGAACTTGACAAGTTACTTAAGCCCTTTAAACCTTAAGGTCCTCATTTTCAAAATGAAAAAAATGCCCACCTACCTCACAGAATGTGTGTGTGTGTGTGTGTGTGTGTGTGTGTGTGAGTGATAACAGAAAGCATTTAGCAGAGTGTAACCCAGAGTAAAGGCTCAACAAGTGGTAGTTATTTTTGTTATGGCTGGTCTCTTTAAAGCACACCCAGGGGGCATCTGGATTCTCATATATCTTAGCAAGTTCAAGCCTTTCAATTTAGTATTTATAATATAACCATTATAATTATGCAAACATTCCCTGATTAGTTAGACAAGTCACACTGGTGTTCTAAGGTGGCCGGTGTGCAGCTGAAGAAAGCATTATATAAATTAAATCCATTGCTTCTGCTGGTGAGCTTGGAATATCTCTTATTCAATATTAACACCACAGAAAACAGAACCTTTGAGCCATGAAAAGGCAGATTTTGCTGGAAAGCATTCATTTATTCAAGGCACTGATGGCTTATTATGGATCAGGCCCCACTCAGGAGCTAGTGATACAGGCCCGTACAAAAAGCAGATGATATACTCTTTGCCCCAGAGAGGTTTACATTCTGGCAGAGGGAGAAGGAAAAGAAATGAAGAGAATAAAACATATGATGATAGGGACTGTGGAGAGAAAGAAGGCAGGAAAAGGAGACAGGCAGCACTGCAGGCAGGTAACAGTTTTCAATAGGGCATTCAGGGAAGGTGTCACCAAGAAAGTGAGGCTTGAATAAGGGAAGGCGGTAAGGGAGTGAGCTATGTAGGTGTGTAGGGGAGAGGATGCCAGGCTGAAGATACAGCACAAGTAAAGGCCCTCAGGGGGGAAGAGGCCTGCTCTGCTAGAGGAACAGGAATGAGAGCACTGTGACAAGAGTCAATGAGGTACAGAATGGGAAAGATAAAGTCGGAGAGAAACAAGGTCCAAATTCCATACAGTCTTTGGTAAGTTGACTCGGCATCAGATAGGAAACCAACAGAGTTGTGAGCAGGGGACTGAGATAATCTGATGAAGGTTTAGCAATATTACTGAGCTGAGGTGTTGAAAAAAACCACAGCGCAGAGGAGTAGAAGTAAGGAGACCCGCTCAGAGGCTATTACAATAATCCAAAGGAGAGATAAGGGTGACTCGAACTGAGGTGGGAGCCATGAAAAGTGGTCACATTCTGGAACTATTTAACTTTGAAAATATATAATAAATATATTTAATATTGAAATACATAATTCATAAATACAGTTTATAAGTTTGTATTATAGTTTATGATTTTATTCATATATATATATATACA
>RJWK010065854.1:0-11970 GCA_004363435.1 Platanista minor | reverse complement strand
TTTTTTTGGCAGTATGCAGGCCTCTCACCATTGTGGCCTCTCCCATTGTGGAGCACAGGCTCCGTTGTGGCCTCTCCCACTGTGGAGCACAGGCTCCGGACGCACAGGCCCAGTGGCCATGGCTCACGGGCCCAGCCGCTCCGCAGCATGTGGGACCCTCCCAGACCGGGGCACGAACCCGTGTCCCCTGCGTCGGCAGGCCGGCTCCCAACCACTGTGCCACCAGGGAAGCCCCTATTCTTTTATTTAAAGTTATATGGGTATGCAAATACACAGAAAAGCCAGTCAACACACAAGTTTGGTTACACACAGAAAAACCAGCTTTCCAATAGTAAAGGAAACAAAGAAACTTTCAATTCTAGTCTATATGTTTCTGTACTGTTTGAAATTTTGACAGTGACCATGTATTCAGGCACTGATTTTACAATTGAATTTTTTAAAAAAGAAAAAATATATACAAATAGAAAAGAAGTGGAATAAAAAGATGGGAAAGAATCGATTAACACAGTAATTTCACTTACAGTCATGTAAAGTAATGAAAGCACAATTTAATGCTTACAAAAGTTAATTATAAGAAAGTCATCAACCGCCTAAACAAGCTCCAAATATGGGCGCAAGCCGTGGCTACCAGCACAGACCCCTGAGAGGGTCATGAAACGCTAAGGCTGCTGCTGCAACCACCAAGAAGCCTGTGTGCACAGGTCACTATCCACACCACTGCTGCTAGGAGCCTGTCCAGCTTGCCACTGCCAGGATCCCGTGATCCAGGGACAATGTCCCCAGGAGAACACATGGTGCGCCTCAGGCTGTTGCAATGTCACGCCGTCCTCTGCCACTGCAGGCTCACCCCACATTCCATACCCCTCCCTCACCCCCAGCGTGAGTGAGCCAGAGCCCCCTAATCAGCTGCTACTTTAACCCCATCCTGTCTGGCAAACAGACACCCTCAGGCGACGTACACGCACAGACGGAGCCAAATCCAAAGCTGAAGCCCAGGAGCTGTGCAAACAAAGAAGACAAAGGGAAATCTCTCCCCACAGCCTCAGGAGCAGAGGATTAAATCTCCACATCAACTTGATGTACCCTGCATCTGTGGAATACCTGAATAGCCAACGAATCATCCCAAAATTGAGGCGATGGACTTTGGAAGCAACAGTGTTTGCTTTCTGTGTCTAATTTGTTTCTGGTTTTATGTTTATCATAGTTTAGTTTTTAGAGCTTATTATCATTGGTAGATTTGTTTATTGATTTGGTTGCTCTCTTCCTTTTTTTATTTTATATATATAAATGGTTTTTTTTTTCCTTTTTCTCTTTTTGGGTGTGTATGTGTATGCTTTTTTGTGTGATTTTTTCTGTATAGCTCTGCTTTTGCCATTTGTCCTACGGTTCTGATTGTCTTTTTATTTTTTGGTATACTTTTTAGCACTTCTTATCAATGGGGGATTTGCTTTTTTGTTTGGTTGCTCTCTTTCTCTCTTTTAATTACTTTGTTTTTTTTTATTTTTAATAATTTTTTTCTATTTTAGTAACTACTTTATTTATTTATTTTTTTCTCTCTTTCTTTTCTTTTCTTTCTCTCCCTTTTCTTCTGATCCATGTGGATGAAAAGCTCTTGGTGATCCAGCAAGACATCAGGGCTGTGCCTCTGAGGTGGGAGAGCCTAGTTCAGGACACTGGTCCACCAGAGACCTCCCAGCCCCACGTAATATCAAACGGCAAAAGCTCTCCCAGAGATCTCCATCTCAACACTAAGACCCAGCTCCACTCAACGACCAGCAAGCTACAGTGCTGGACACTGTATGCCAAACAAGACAGGAACACAAATCCACCCATCAGCAGAGAGGCTGCCTAAAATCATAATAATAAGTTCACCGATACCCCAAAACACACCACCAGACGTGATCCTGCCCACCAGAAAGACAACATCCAGCCTCATCCACAAGAACACAGGTACCAGTCCCCTCCACCAGGAAGCCTACACAACCCACTGAACGAAACTTACCCACTGGGAGCAGACACCAAAAACAATGGGAACTACGAACCTGCAGCCTGCAAAACGTATACCCCAAACACAGTAAGTTAAGCAAAATGAGAAGACAGAGAAATACACAGCAGATGAAGAAGCAAAGTAACAACCCACAGACCAAACAAATGAAGAGGAAATAGGCAGTCTACCTGAAAAAGAATTCAGAGTAATGAGAGTAAAGATGAGCCAAAATCTTGGAAATAGAATGGGGAAAATACAAGAAACGTTTAAAAAGGACCTAGAAGAACTAAAGAGCATACAAACCAGGATGAACAACACAATAAATGAAATTAAAAATTCTCTAGAAAGAATCAACAGCACAATAACTTAGGCAGAAGAACAGATAAGTGACCTGGAAAATAAAATAGTGGAAATAATTACCGTAGACCAGAATACAGAAAAAAGAATGAAAAGAATTGAGGACAATCTCAGAGACCTCTGGGACAACGTTAAACACACCAACATTCAAATTATAAGGGTCCCAGAAGAAGAATAGAATAAAAAAGGGACTGAGAAAATATTTGATGAGATTACAGTTGAAAACTTCCCTAATATGGAGAAGAAAATAGTCATTCAAGTACAGGAAGCGCAGAGAGTCCCACACAGGATAAATCCAAGAAGAAACATGCCAAGACACACATTAATCAAACTATCAAAAATTAAATACAAAGAAAAAATATTCAAAGCAGCAAGGGAAAAGCAACAATTAACATACAAGGGAATTCCCATAAGGTTAACAGCTGATCTTCCAGCAGAAACTCTGCAAGCCAGAAAGAAGTAGCAGGACATATTTAAAGTTATGAAAGGGAAAAACTTACAACCAAGATTACTCTACCCAGCAAGGATCTCATTCAGATTTGGTGGAGAAATTAAAACCTTTACAGATAAGCAAAAGCTAAGAGAATTCAGCATTACCAAACCAGCTCTACAACAAATGCTAAAGGAACTTCTCTAGGCAGGATACACAGAGAAGGAAAAGACAAACAAATGCAAAACAATTAAGATAACGGTAATAGGAACATACATATTGATAACTACCCTATATGTAAATGGATTAAATGCTCCAACCAAAAGACACAAACTGGCTGAATGGATAAAAAACAAGACCCATACATATGGTGTCTACAAGAGACCCACAATAGACCTAGGGACACATACAGACTGAAAGTGAGGGGATGGAAAAAGACGGTCCACGCAAATGGTAATCAAAAGAAAACTGGAGTAGCAATTCTCGTATAAGACAAAATAGACTTTAAAATAAAGACTATTACAAGAGACAAAGAAGGACACTACATAATGATCAAGGGATCAATCCAAGAAGAAGATATAACAATTGTAAATACTTATGTACCCAACATAGGAGCACATCAATACATAAGGCAAATGCTAACAGCCATAAAAGGGGAAATTGACAGTAAAAGAATCATAGTAGGGGACTTTAAGACCCCACTTTCACCAATGGACAGATCATCTCAAATGAAAATAAATAAGGAAACACAAGCTTTAAATGATACATTAAACAAGATGGACTTAATTGACATTTATAGGACATTCCATCCAAAAACAGCAGATTACACATTCTTCTCAAGTGCTCATGGAACATTCTCTAGATAAATCATATCTTAGGTCACAAATCAAGCCCTGGTAAATTTAAGAAAACTGAAATTGTATCAAGTATCTTTTCCAACCACAACACTATGAGACCAGATATCAATTACAGGAAAAAAATCTGGAAAAAATACAAACACACAGAGGGTAAACAATACAATACTAAACAACCAAGAGAACACTGAAGAAATCAAAGAGGAAATCAAAATATACCTAGAAACAAATGACAATGAAAACACGATGACTCAAAACCTATGGGATGCAGCAAAAGCAGTTCTATGATGGAAGTTTATAGCAATACAACACTACCTCAAGAAACAAGAAACACCTCAAATAAATAACTTAACCTATATCTAAAGCAATTACAGAAAGAAGAAAAAAAAAACCCCCCAAAGTTAGCAGAAGGAAAGAAATCAAGATCAGATCAGAAATAAATGAAAAATGAAGGAAACAGTAGCAAAGATCAATAAAGCTAAAAGCTGGTTCTTTGAGAAGATAAACAAAATTGATAAACCGTTAGCCAGACTCATAAAGAAATTAAGGGAGAAGAATTAGAAATGAAAAAGTAGAAGTAACAACTGACACTGCAGAAATACAAAGGATCATGGGAGATTACTACAAGCAACTCTATGCCAAAAATATGGACAACCTGGAAGAAATGGATAACTTCTTAGAAAAGCACAACCTTCCAAGACTGAACCGGGAAGAAGTAAAAAATATAAACAGGCCAATCACAAGCACTGAAATTGAAACTGTGATTAAAAATCTTCCAACAAACAAAAGCCCAGGACCAGATGGCTTCACAGGCAAATTCTATCAAAAATTTAGAGAAGAGCTAAAACCTATCCTTCTCAAACTCTTCCAAACTATATAGCAGAGGGAGGAACACTCCCAAACTCATTCTACGAGTCCACCATCACTCTGATACCAAAACAAGGCAAAGATGTCACAAAAAAAGAATACTACAGGCCAATATCACTGACGAACATAGATGCAAAAATCCACAACAAAATATTAGCAAACAAAATCCAACAGCACATTAAAAACATCATACACCATGATCAAGTGGGGTTTATCCCAGGAATGCAAGGATTCTTCAATATACACCAATCAATGTGATAAACCATATTAACAAACGGAAAGAAGGAAAACATATGATCATTTGAATAGATGCAGAAAAGGCTTCTGACAAAATTCAACATACATTTATGATAAAAACCCTCCAGAAAGTAGGCATAGAGGGAACTTACCTCAACATAATAAAGGCCATATATGACAAACCCACAGCCAACATCATTCTGAATGGTGAAAAAGTGAAACCATTTCCACTAAGATCAGGAACAAGACAAGGTTGCCCACTCTCACCACTATTATTCAACATAGTTTTGGAAGTTGTAGCCATAGCAATCAGAGAAGAAAAAGAAATAAAAGGAAACCAAATCAGAAAAGAAGTAAAACTGTCACTGTTTGCAGATGACACAATACTATACATACAGGATCCTAAAGATACTACCAGAAAACTACTAGAGCTAATCAATGAATTTGGTAAAGCAGGATACAAAATTAATGCACAGAAATCTTTTGCATTCCTATACACTAATGATGAAAAATCTGAAAGAGAAATTAGGAAACACTCCCATTTACCATTGCAACAAAAAGAATAAAATACCTTGGAATAAATCTACCTAAGGAGACAAAAGACCTGTATGCAGAAAACTGTAAGACACTGATGAAAGAAATTAAAGATGATACCAACAGATGGAGACATATACCATGTTCTTGGATTGGAAGAATCAACATTGTAAAAATGACTATACTACCCAAAGCAATCTACAGATTCAATGCAATCCCTAACAAACTACCAACGGCATTTTTCACAGAACTAGAACAAAAAATTTCACAATTTGTATGGAAACACAAAAGACCCCCAATAGTCAAAGCAATCTTGAGAAAGAAAAACGGAGCAGGAGCAGTCAGGCTCCCAGACTTCAGACTATACTACAAAGCTACAGTAATCAAGACAGTATGGTACTGGCACAAAAACAGAAATGTAGATCAATGGAACAGGATAGAAAGCCCAGAGATAGACCCATGTACATATGGTCACATTATCTTTGATAAAGGAAGCAAGAATATACAATGGAGAAAAGACAGCCTCTTCAATAAGTGGTGCTGGGAAAACTGGACAGCTACAGGTAAAAGAATGAAATTAGAATACTCCCTAACACCATACACAAAAATAAACTCAAAATGGATTAAAGACCTAAATGTAAGGCCAGACACTATAAAAGTCTTAGAGGAAAACATAGGCAGAACACTCCATGACATAAATCACAGCAAGATCCTTTTTGACCTACCTCCTAGAAAAATGGAAATAAAAACAAAAATAAACAAATGGGACCTAATGAAACTTCAAAGCTTTTGTACAGCAAAGGAAACCATAAACAAGATGAAAAGACAACCCTCAGAATGGGAGAAAATATTTGCACACGAAGCCACCTGACAAAGGATTAATCTCCAAAATATACAAGCAGCTCATGAAGCTCAATATCAAAAAAAGAAACCACCCAATCCAAAAATGGTCAGAAGACCTAAATAGATATTTCTCTAAAGAAGATATACAGATTGCCAACAAACATATGAAAGGATGCTCAACATCACTAATCATTAGAGAAATGCAAATCAAAACTACAGTGAGGTATCACCTCACACCAGTCAGCATGGCCATCATCAAAATATCTACAAAGAATAAATGCTGGAGAGGGTGTGGAGAAAAGGGAACCCTCTTGCACCGTTGGTGGGAATGTAAACTGATACAGCCACTATGGAGAACAGTATGGAGGTTCCTTAAGAAACTAAAAATAGAACTACCATATGACCCAGCAATCCCACTAGTGGGCATATACCCTGAGAAAACCATAATTCAAAAAGAGTCATGTACTAAAATGCTCATTGCAGCTCTATTTACAATAGCCAGGACATGGAAGCAACCTAAGTGTCCATCGACAGATGAATGGATAAGGAAGGTGTGGCAACATATACAATGGAATATTACTCAGCCATAAAGAGAAGTGAAATTGAGTTATTTGTAGTGAGGTGGATGGACCTAGAGACTGTCATACAGAGTGAAGTAAATCAGAAAGAGAAAAACAAATACCATATGCTAATACATACGTATGGAATCTAGAAGAATAAAATAAAATAAATGGTTCTGAAGAACCTAGGGGCAGGACAGGATTAAAGATGCAGACATAGAGAATGGACCTGAGGACACGGGGATGGGGAAGGGTAAGCTTGGATGAAGTGAGAGAGTGGCATGGACATATACACACTACCAAATGTAAAACAGACAGCTAGTGGGAAGCAGCCGCATAGCACAGGGAGATCAGCTTGGTGCTTTGTGTCCACCTAGAGGGATAAGGTGGGTGGGAGGGAGACGCACGAGGGAGGAGATATGGCAATATATTTATACGTATAGCTGATTCACTTTGTTATACAGCAGAAACTAACACACCGTTGTAAAGCAATTATACTCCAATAAAGATGTGAAAAAAAAGGACTTTGATATGATGTAATATATGATATAATTATAGCAAAGTATATACAGATATTTAAATGAGTTAAAAAAAAAAAAAAGGCACCAATAATCTTATGACATTCTGGTACTGTTCTGAAAAAAAATAAAACCAACCAAGGAAGATATCAGAATTTATTGTGAAGAGGGAAAAAGGCACAAACCTTTGTTTTCAGAGAGATTCACAGATTTCTGTAACTTCCAGTGTTTGCTACTACTTGATACTTGTACTATATGGAATTCCTTAACACCTGCTTCACTCTACCAAAAAGAAATAAAAGAGTCATTCAGGATTTAGGAGCACTAACGTAGAATATTCTAATGAGAATGACACTGCTACCAAAGTCAGTATCAATTAACATAAGATGAAATTTTTATTTTGAAATAAATTAACAATACATTTCAGAAATGTAAATTATTTAAATCCCTCTTTAAACATTCTTAAAACACATAAGTCATCATCTTATTCACGAAACAGATTTAATTATAATATACTCCCAGTGGAAAATTTTTAAATATTGAAAGGCATTCAGTTATTAGAATCTATTATAATGAGTTATTTAATATATCAAAAATTATTTTCTGGCAATTTTTAATCAAAACCATAGCACTTTTATTTCTTCTGATGTTTCTCTCACATTCCTGTTAAGGCAAAAAGCAACAAAGAACAGAATCCCAATATACAGTCAATGTACATAAAATTATTTATATTGCATATATTTTTTATTCTCCTGAATAGGAGCTAATTTGAAATTATTCAAGTGTTCTTACTCTTACAAATATTGATTTTTTGGGAAGATCACCGAAGTATCAGCACATTGACCTTAAATGTCCTAAAATGAAGTGACCATACAAATTTATGAAGCTAAAAGAAAAAAGACATTAATAAGTAACATTTCAAACAGGTATCTAAACTGAATCAATATGAAGCTAAAATTCTACTTTAGTAAGATCACATTTCCTTCTTCAAGAATATTCACTTTGATATTTAGAGTACATAAACAGGAATGATAAAATGTTTGAAATGCTTTATATAAAGGAAATGGTACTGTTGGAAACATATAAGTAAGGGGTTATCAAGTTAATACTGAATGTGAAATCCTAAAAGAACTTTGTAAATTTAAGCACATCAAAACACATCCTCAATGGTGAGACTAGAAAGCACTTTATGAGATCTTTTTTGGGTTGAATTACTGGTATATGGCCATATACCATATGATTATGTACCATATTAATACTAGATCCTTTTTTTTTTTTTTTTGCGGTACGCAGACGCGGGCCTCTCACTGTTGTGGCCTCTCCTGTTGCAGAGCACAGGCTCCAGACACGCAGGCTCAGCGGCCATGGCTCACGGGCCCAGCCACTCCGCGACATGTGGGATCCTCCTGGACCAGGGCACGAACCCATGTCCCCTGCATCGGCAGGCGGACTCTCAACCACTGCGCCACCAGGGAAGCCCAATATCACTAGATCCTTTTATTTGAAGTACTGAGGGATAAAATTACGAAGCAAATTGAGAATTAACATGTTTTTATATTCTATTCTATATGCCATTCCTAAATTCCTAGCTTATGCTGTCTTGTGAAGGAAAAAAAATCATTACGAAAAACAAAGGATACACTTAAAATATAATTAAAGACAAAATTTAGTTTTAAACCAGCTTACGGTATTGGTATTTTCCACATCCACAAAGACTAGCATATTGCCTCCTCTGCCCTCCTCATCTTCAAGAGAATTACTTCTGCAGACAGTGGCTCGCACATTCAAAGATCGACTGGTACAAATGACTGCAGTGTGTCTTAATATTCTGTGACTAAAGAAGTAAAAATTACAAATTTAATCTAAGACCCTCTCCCAGTGTTATGATTCTCTAATTCCAAATAAAGCTTTTTAAAACCTATTCACCCTCAGGACAATTTATACTCTAAAAAAACCAAGACAGATACAATAAGGTAAAATTATCTAGTTAGCCTAACATTAGTTCAATTCTGTATTCTCAGTTTGGAAGAAAACTATTAGTCTCCCTTTTTCCCTGCTCATCAAACTCAGCCACAGTATAGTACATGAAAATAATCATCATATAATCATGTCTTGATTATACCTCTTCTGATAGTAGTTCCAAAGTTAATGACTGAATGCCTACCAAGTAAATGCCAAATTTTCACCTGGCATTTAAGGCTCTCCACAATAGAGCTTTACAATTCAACCCTTTATTCCCCCTTTATACATTTTATACTGTAGCCAAACTAACTATATGCAGTTCATATTTCCCAACTTGGAAATTTTCATTCATATATAGTTACTTCCTGGAATACCCACTACTCTCTTGCCTATCCCCTTTGATCCAAATTCTGAAATCTTTACTTTCTTTGGAAGCTCATTTTACCACTACTACATTCTACAAAGCCTTAATGGATTGCTTTGGACAGAGAACTCTCTATCATCTTCTTAAGGGGAATTAACATTTACCGAGGACCTAAACTGTACCTGTCCTTACAAATATTATATCCTTTTGTTCTCATAGTAAGCCTGACAAGATATTTTATTAAATTTTAAAGTGTAGCACAATTATTCCCAGTTAATTTTGTAAAAATGACAATGGCATTATCATAAAATACTCTATTGCGCTACAGGCTACAGATCCTTGTATAAGTCAGTTAGTTAGGTTTGATTTCTTCAGCGATGCCCATAACACCATCTAAATCATGTGCTCTGCAAATACATACATTTTGGGAGGCAGGGGAGGGCACTAGGGAAAAGGAAAAGTGAAACAGAATAATTTTCTTTAAAAAGGATAACTGTAGGCAAGTTGTCTTCATATACAAATGACACCCTGTTTTAATACATGATACCTGTGAATTTCATCATTATGTGATAACTTTGGCCATAGTACTTAGCTGTATCAAAGAATCATGAAGTTTATAGAAAGAAGCATGAAAAAGATTAATGTATCTTAATTTTTTCCACTTTTGGCTGCTTAGAACTTACAGTTAGATTAGGGACAACCTCAGATATAAACTTCATGCATAATTTGGAAGGGAGTAATTTCTTAGTAAACTATGACATATGTTAACAAATATCAAAATGTTTATTTGAATGGGTGTATATATATCTATCTATATTAGACGCAGAGGTTAAACCTAAAAAGTTTTATAATACTCACCGTATTTTAGGCTGCTTTTTAACACTTTCATAGTAAAACAAAAAGTTAATTTCATGGACACCTTCTTCATCTGGCCCACGTAACCACATTGGTAGCTGAACTGAAGCTCCAGGTAGAAGAACAGTGTCAGGAAGGGGAACAGGAATCACCTCTGGCTGACTTCCTATGCCAATGCCAAAGTCTACAGAAGAAGCTGATGATATGAGTGCTGTACACACAGAGGCAGAATCTGTCACAACAGTCTTGTAAGCACTACAGTTCTCAGAAGCTGAGGGACTTAGTGGTGTTAGAACAGCTGTGTTACCACCAAAAGTAAAGAACTCTGGACGTTTAGAAACAACCTTCAATCCAGTAAGAGGACATTTGCTGACATTGACAAATTCTACATATGCTTTTCGGATTTCTCCACAGAGAAGCCCTGTAGGAAAATGTATAAAGAACACCTGCATTGGAGGGAAAAAATATTATTATATTGTCTGTTAAAAATTCTGAACCTCTAATTATTAACACCTTAAGATGCTGTATTTCTTTACTACAGGTTTACAAGTATTTTATTAATTCTCTTTGATATCTCCCTGGGTATGTGGTATTAAGAACTTCATTTTAAAAAAGAGGATGAGCCAGAGACCAGTGTTACTCAGTAGCAGATTTCAGAGTTATGAATTAAAAGGTTCAGTGTCAATAACTAGAGGGCCACCAGCAAAACTCTCACAACTGTGTAGATGATTACGGACAAGAGAAGCTATAAGTAATTTAGCATGGTTACATAAACAATTACCAGCTGAAAAACCTTTAACATTGTCAACTTAAAAAGTAGCTCAACTATCTATCCATACATCATTAAAATGAAAAGATGCACAATAGGTCTTAAAAGGGAAAAGCATATAGATGCATGATTCCATATGTATAATTTAAAAAGCTGGTATCTTCGAACATCCTCAGGCTTTCAGTAACCTGTGTGGAAGCAAAACCTGATCTGACAAATGGAGGCTCTTTATAGCCTTTTCCATTTAGTGTGATATTCATGTGGTTCACTCAAGCCACGTTAATGTGCTTGATTACCAGGTGCTGCCACAAACCCAAGAGGGGTCACATAACGCTTTAGATAAAAACACACAGGTATATGCACAATTTCTAAAAATTAAAAAAAAAAAAATTGACTTCCAACACATGCCTGGCCTCAGGATTTCAGATAAGAGATGGAAATACGGGCTAACAAAATCATCCAGTAAGTCATCTGCATTTAAGAGATCCAGAAGAATAAATGTGAGAAGTACTCTGACAGCATCTAAGAAAGGAAGAATATAAAGGTAACAGTATGAGGAATAAAGTTACAGATGGCTGTCCCAAAGGAGTTATGAAAGTCCAGTGGAAATGTCTGTGTCTTTTAATCTAAGTTTGAATAGGACTTCAGTATGGCCATATTCTTAAAGAATCAGATAAAATTTGGGGAAATCAGAAGCTTTAAAAATGGACATGAGAGGGTTTCCCTGGTGGTGCAGTGGTTGAGAGTCCGCCTGCCGATGCAGGGGACACGGGTTCATGCCCCAGTCCAGGAAGCTCCCACATGCAGCGGAGCGGCTGGGCCCGTGAGCCATG
>RJWK010065853.1:0-11968 GCA_004363435.1 Platanista minor | reverse complement strand
AAAAAAAAAAAAAAAAAAAAATGGTCATGAAGAACCTAGGGGCAAGACAGGAATAAAGACACAGACCTACTAGAGAATGGACTTGAGGATATGGGGAGGGGGAAGGGTAAGCTGGGACAAAGTGAGAGAGTGGCATGGACATACATACACTACCAAATGTAAAATAGATAGTGGGAAGCAGTCTCATAGCACAGGGAGATCAGCTCAGTGCTTTGTGACCACCTAGGAGGGGTGGGATAGGGAGGGTGGGAGGGAAGGAGATGCAAGAGGGAAGAGATATTGGGACATATGTATATGTATAACTGATTCACTTTGTTATAAAGCAGAAACCAACACACCATTGTAAAGCAATTATACTTCAATAAAGATGTTAAAAAAATATATATTAGTTAAGTCAAATCCCCAGGATGTGGACATGAAACCCCCTGACAACAGTTGTGCATCAGGCCTGGCCAGGAACCAGGTTGGAACAGATGAGCAGTGCTCCAGAGGATATCTTTAAAAAAATAAAAAATAAATTATTTATAAAGTATCTGACATGAATGGGCAGAATGGGAGGATATTTACACATCTGAAGAATAGGTTGGGAATGTTTTCATGATAGAAATATAGATAACTTAGCAAATTAAATTGAAATGAGGCAATTATCCTCAAGAAAATCAAAATTTTCATATAAAGGAAATAGCATTCCAGTGCATTATATGACTCATCTAAAACAATAATGTTCACAGAGTCACAATGAAAATGTTGTCTGTGGATTAAAACTGAGATAAGCCGTCTGGCAGTGTCTCACACATGAAACACGGATTCATCATGTGATCTAGCAATTCCGCTCTGCGGCACAAACCCAAGAGAAATGAAGACTGAGGACCACAGAAAACCTTGTACGCAGCTCCTCACAGCAGCTTTATTCATAATAGTCAAATGGGTGGGAACCATTCAAATGTCCAGCAACTGACGAACGGATCAATAAGAGGGGTCTATCCATATAAGAAAATATTATCCAGCAATTAAAAATATGAAGTACTGACACATTATAACATGCATGAACCTTGGAAACATTATGCTGAGTGAAAGAAGCCATTCACAAAAGACCAGGACTTCCCTGGTAGTGCAGTGGTTAGGAATCTGCCTGCCAGTGCAGGGGACACGGGCTCGAGCCCTGGTCCAGGAAGATCCCACATACCGCGGAGCAACTGGGCCTGTGCGCCACAAGTACTGAGCCTGCTCTCTAGATCCCACGAGCCACAACTACTGAGGCCTACGTGCCTAGAGCCCACGCTCTGCAACAAAGAGAAGCCACCGCTCACTGCAACTAGAGAAAGCCTGTGCTCAGCAACGGAGACCCAGAGCAGCCAAAAATAAATAAATAAATAAATTTTTAAAAAGAAAAAATACAAAAGACCACATATTATATGATTCCATTTTATACAAAACATCCAAAATAGGGAAACCTACAGGTACAAAGTAGATTAGTGGTTGTCAGCAGCTGGGGGAGTGAGGTGGGGGATGGGAAGTAACAGCTAAGTGGTTCAGGCTTTCTTTGGAGAATAGTAAAAATATTCTAAAATTGATCATGTTGATGGTTACACAACTCTGTGAATATACCAAAAGCCACTAAGTGTACACTTTACATGATTGAATCGCCAGAGTGTGAATTATATCTCAATAAACCTGTTTGGTTTTTTTTAAGTTAAGACATGAACATTTTGGGAGAATGGGAGAGGCATGGAAGAGAACTAATCTCCACTTCCCATTAGAGGAAGTCAGTAGATAATAATCAAAACTGAAAAATCAAGGAATAACAGTAAAAGCAAATATGAAGGCAATAATGACATAAGCAGCTAAACCTGTTGAAAGTGGAAGCTTCCAGAGAGTAAAAATTGGGGTGGGACAAGGGAAAATCATGTTTCCTTATAAACATGGAAATGTTTCTTTTTAAATTATACACGTATAACTTTGATAAAAGTAAAAAATAGAATTAAGTAATAGTAATCATCTGGTCCAACCCTCCTACTTTGTAGATGACAAAACAGAGATCCAGGAAGTAAGTGATTTTCTCACAGTGATACAAATGGTTAGCTTCACAGTTCAGATGAGATCCCAGCTCCCAATTCCTAGCCAATCACCTACTATAACCCCTTCTGAATGAAGATTTAGACAGCTTCTCACATAGACAGAAAATTCCTTGGGTGCGCTGGAGATGTTTCCTGAGGGAGACACCTTCTCTGAAATGTGATCCATGGTAACAGCAGTTGGTATTATCTTCCTGGCAAGCTTGATTAGGGCATGACCCTGGGAACCTGGAAAGGCCCAGCAGTTCCCAGGGTGGACATCCGGCTGGAAAGAAAGCACTACATTAATCTTTTATCTGCTTATATAAATCCACTCCTACAATGTTGGCCAGCTAATCACTACTGACCCATACAATATAACTTGCTAATGCCTATAATATGAAGGCACTGTGTGGGATGTATCAAACAGGAAAGCTTCCATGATACCCATAGTTTTGGTTGTGCTGATGTCAACCAGAGCCTTTTATTGCGTGAGTATGTTTTCTTTTATTGCTCTAACTAGACTGTAAGTTGCTACAGGCAGCTAGTTGGTATGAGTGGTGAAGGCACTGGTGAAGACAGTGCTGGTGGTGGTAATGAAGAGGGTGGTGGCAGTCACAGTAGTGACAATGATGGCAGGTGATGATGGTGACGGTGGTGGTGATGGTAGTAGTGGTGATGATAGCAAAGCTGGCTATACTGGTGGTAAGGAAGAAAGATGATGTCTACCATTTTCTAGATCTAGACTGCACTCTGGAGTGAGATCTATACATTTGCCCCTGAAGGTATTTCTAAACTGGAAATAAATTCAGGTGTGTAGTTATAGTTAAGAAGAGCTGTACTGTCAGTTGGCATCTAGTGCCTTTTGAATTGAACTGAAAGGATAGTGAAAATCTTACTTGGAAATTTCTCCTATTATAATTGGACTTTATAAAAATGTGTTGGCCTGAACAGCACATAGCACAGTACTTGCACTTAGGGGTCATGCATCTTCAACAAGTGTTTGTTGAGTGACTGAAGTTTTCAGTGGAAAAAGAAGACCACAGAATCAACTTAAAGAAAAGATATGGAATGTGTATGTCTTATTTGAGAAGTACATACTGTAGTTCACTGATCTTAGAATAATAAATAATTATTAATTAATTAATTATAGTTCATTGCCCATAAGTAGGAAATATTTCACGTAGTTTGATGACTGTAAAAATGCAAGTTTCAGTTTCCCTGACAAGTTCAGAGTTGTTTCCATTTCAGACAATATTTTTCATGATAAGTAATAGGAACAGAATCCTAAAATATAAACAGGTTATTTTAAATCTAGCTTTTACCTGGAGAATGATATCTGGAGGCATTTCATAATTTAAGAACCCAATCCCATGCCAGTAGAGTTTTGCTTTATTATTTTTGTAACTTTCTGATGTCCCAGCTTCAAGAACAGAGGCTCCTGAAATTATAAAATAATTTTTAAAATTAAAAAATCACACAATTCAAAACACCATTTAGATATTTTTTAATCTTTATTGGAGTATAATTGCTTTACAATGGTGTGTTAGTTTCTGCTTTATAACAAAGTGAATCAGTTATACATATGTTCCCATATCTCCCCCAATTAGATTTTAATGCTGTTGGGAAACTATTACTGCGCAACTTACAAATAAGGTAAAATTCATACCAGGAAACTGATAAGACTTTTCAGCTTTCACTACCACTGAAACTTTGTCACTTTGAGAAAACCATTCTTTTTTTTTTTTTTTTTTTTTTTTTTTTTTTGCGATACGCGGGCCTCTCACTGTCGTGGCCTCTCCCGTTGCGGAGCACAGGCTCCGGACGCGCAGGCTCAGTGGCCACGGCTCACGGGCCCAGCCATTCCGTGGCATGTGGGATCTTCCCGGACCGGGCCACAAACCCGTGTCCCCTGCATTGGCAGGCGGACTCTCAACCACTGTGCCACCAGGGAAGCCCGAGAAAACCATTCTTGGTCTGTGTGGTTTCACAAAATTTCTGGAACTGATATTACAATAAAAAATTGAAATCTGGAGCAATTGATTTAGACATGGAAATATTATGTGTACTGTGTTTATTAGCTAAGGAGACATATGGATCCCCATATTTCAACAACTCATGTGATAAATAAGCCCAATTCACTCAAAAAACAAAAGCAGAATGACCAGCAATGTCATAAATGTACTAACAGGTTGTATTCATAACAGCCATTTTGCAGATTTATTGAGCTTTCATTTTTTTTTTTTTTTTTTTTGCGGTACACGGGCCTCTCACTGTTGTGGCCTCTCCCGTTGCGGAGCACAGGCTCCGGACGCGCAGGCTCAGCGGCCATGGCTCACGGGCCCAGCCGCTCTGCGGCATGTGGGATCTTCCCTGACCGGGGCACGAACCCGTGTCCCCTGCATCGGCAGGCGGACTCTCAACCACTGCGCCACCAGGGAAGCCCTGAGCTTTCATTTTAATCAAAGAAATATGAAATATACTCATCAAATATTATCCCTTCAGGTTACTTCATTTTAGAAGCAAAATGTATCTGATATATAAGAAATAAGGAAAATGCAAATCAGTTCCTTAAATTCCATCTGGATATCACAATACAACATTAAAAAGACACATACATGATGAGTATCAGATCACCAGTGCCTTTTCTAAGATGGTAGGATTTGAAATAATGAATGTACCCAGGGTTGCAGGACTTAGCAAGTAGAAACACAAGATTCCCAGTTAAATTTTAATTTTACGTAAACGATGAATAAATTTTTAGTACAGTTACGTCCCATACAATATCTGGGACATATACTAAAAAATTCTTTGCTGTTTGCCTGAAACTCAAATTTCACTGAGCATCCTTTATTTTACCTGGCAACCCTGTGAGTACCTTGTTTTTGAGTGCTGATATGGTCTGCTTGGTCAATGAATTTTCCTGCTGGACTGACTGGTTGGACGGGAATTAAACTTCCACATACTGATGTGAGGACTGACCCCACCCCAGCCATAATCTAGTTCAGAAAACGCTAATTGTGGCAGGTAGGGTTTTTAAGTAATTCAAATTCACTTTTCACATTCTCATTTTTTAAGTTTCTATTCAGCTTTATTGAGATATACATACTACCCAATTTACTCATTTAAAGTGTACAATTCAGTGGTTTTTAGCATATTCACAGAGTTGCACAACCATGCCCGCAATCAGCACTAGAACACTTTCAGTCAGCCCCCAAAGAAACCCTATTGCACTCAGCGGTCACTCCGCACTCCCCCAAACCCCACCCCATCCCTAGGCAATCACTGACCTACTTCCTATCTACATTTGCCGATTCTGGACCTTCTCTCTTGCTGTCTCTTTGTAGTCAATCACAGTAGTAGCCTTTTGAATATGGCTACTTTCACTTAGCACAATTGATACATTTGAGCTTCCTGGCAGGTATAATGAATGTGTTCCTTCTTATTGCTGAGTAACATTCCACTGTATGGATACATCACAACTAGCTATTCCTTCATCTATTTCCAGTTTTGGTGACAATGAATAAAGTTGCTGTAGACATTCTCAGACAGGTTTTATTGTGAACATGAGTTTAAACTTCTCTTAGGTAAATATTGATACATAGAGGTGGAATTGCTGGGTCATACGTGTTATGTTTAACTTCATAAGAAATTGTCAAATATCATACCCTAGTGAAGTAAGTCAGACAGAGAAGACAATTATTGTATGTTTTCACTTATATGTGGAATCTAAATAATAAAACGAGTGAGTGAATGTAACAAAACAGAAACAGACTCATTGATACAGAAGAGCAAACTAGTGGTTACCAAAGAGGAGAGGGCTGGGGGGAGGGGCAAGATAGGGGAAGGGGATTAAGAAGTGCAAACTACTAGGTATAAAATAAATAAGATACAAGGATATAATGCACAGCACTGGGAATATAACCAATATTTTATATGTAATGACTTTAAATGGAGTATAAGCTATAAAAATATTGAATGACTGTGTTGCACACCTGAAACTAATGCAACATTGTAAATCAACTATATTTCAATTAAAAAAAAAAAAAAGAAAGAAAGAAATTGGCAAATGGTTTTCCAAAATGGCTGTACCACTGTTACATTCTCACCAGCCACGTGTGAGAGTTCTGCTTGATTTCCATTGCTGCTGCCATTTCACATGTCAGGTGTTGTTTGTTTGTTTGCTGTTCTAATGCGTATATCTACATTTCACTAATGGATACTAATGATGAGCATTTTTTCATGTGCTTTTTTGACATGTATATATCTTCTTTGATGAGGTGGCTTTCAAATCGTTTGCCCACTTTTTATTAGATTGGCTGTTTACTTACCACTGAAATTTGAGAGTGTTTATAAATTGTGGATATAAGTCATTTGTCAAGTATTTGGTTTGCAATCCTGTCTCCCAGCCTGTGACTTGTCTTTTCATTCTCTTCAGTGGCTTTTTCCAAGCAGAAGTTTTAAATTTAGATGAAGTCCAAATTATCCATTCTTTCTTTTTACGGATCACATTTTGGATATTGTGTCTAAGAAATCTTTTCCCAACTCAAAGTCACAAAAACTTTCTCTTATTTTTTCTTCTAGAAGTTTTATAGCTTTAAGCTTTATATTTAGATCATACTTTTTACATTCAATGCATTTTGAGTTAATTTTTGTAAGGTGTGAGCTGTGAGTCAAGGTTTATTTTTGCATATGAATGTCCAACCCTTCCAGCACCATCAACTTGCTTTTTCTCCTTTGTCAAAGTTAATTAGTGTGGGACTATTTCTGGACTTTTTATTGTTTCATTAATTTCATGGACATCACATTCTCTCATTACTGTAACTTTGTAGTAAGCTTTCAAATCAGTGTGAGTCCTCCAAATTTGTTCTTCCTTTCAAAACTGTTTTGGATATTTTAGAAAGAGCTTGTAGATTTCTACAAACAATCATGCTGGGATTTTGAATGGGATTGTGTTGAATCAATAGACTGGTTAGGAAGAATTGTCATCTTACCAATATTGATGTTTCTGATACACAAACTTGGAAGATCAGTCCACTTATTTAGGTCTTCTGTTATTTCTTTCATTAGCGGGTTTATTTTTGCTTTTAGCATGTTTTTCATGTTTTTCACTGCTGTTGTGAATAAGATTGTTTTTAAATTTATTTTTCCAATTTTTTATTACTAGCATCTAAAAGTTAAATATATACAGTTGAATTTACTAACTTCACTTATTAGTTGTAGTAGATTTTTTGATGATTTGCTACATAAATCATCATGTTGTCTGTGAATACAGAGATTTTTATTTCTTCCTTTCCAATTTGCTTGCTTCTTTCTTCTTTCCCTCTCTTCCCTTCCCCACCCCCACTCTTCCCTCCCCTTCTCTCTCTGATTCTTGTCTTACTTTACTGTTAGGAATTCTAGTACAGTGTTGACTAGGACGGAGTATAGGTCTTTCATCTCCTTAGTTAAATTTATTCCTAGGCATTTTATTCTTTCTGGTGCAATTGTAAATGGAGTTGTTTTCTTTATTTCTCTTTCTGATAATTTGTTATTAGTGTATAGAAATGCAGCAGATTTTTACGTATTAATTTTGTATCCTGCAACTTTACTGAATTCATTTATTGGTTGTAATAGTTTTTTTGTAGAGTCTTTATGGTTCTCTGTATATGGTATCATGTCATCTGCAAATAATGACAGTTTTACTTCTTTTTCTCCCATTTGGATGCCTTTTACTTCTTTTTCTTCTCTGATTGCTGTGGCTGGGACTTCTAATACTACATCGAACAAAAGTGGTGAGAGTAGGCATCCTTGTCTAGATACTGATCTTAGAGGAAAGCACTCAGCTTTTCACTGTTGAGTATGACGTTAGCCCTGGGTTTGTCATATATGGCTTTATTATGTTGAGGTGTGTTCCCTCTGTACATATTTTGTCTCTGTATTTTTTTAGTGGTTGCTCTGGCAATCTTAATACACATAACTAACCTTTCAAAGTCAATTTAGAGTTAATATTTTACCAAGAGGTCCCTTTAACTTCACCCATTGACCTTTCAGTAAGAGTTGTCCATCTACATATATTAAAACGCCATCAGCTAATGTTGTAATTTTTTTCTTTTCAACAGTCATACCTATGTTAAAGAACTTAAGAAAATTGTCTCATAGTTGTAGATATTTGTCTTATCTGTTGTTCTTTCTTCTTTCCTGAAGTTCCAAGTTTCCTTTTGGTGTCATTTCCCTTAGGCCTGAAGAACTTCCTTTAGCAGATCTGTTGACAAAGAAGTCCCATGGTTTCCCTACATCTAAGAATAACTTCATTTCATCCTCATTCTCTCTTTTTTTTTTTTTTTTTTTATTTGGTTGCACTGGGTCTTGGTTGTGGCAGGTGGGCTCCTTAGTTGCAGCACACTGGCTCCTTAGTTGTGGCATGCAAACTCTTAGTTGCAGCATGCATGTGGGATCTAGTTCCCTGACCAGGGATTGAATCTGGGCCCCCTGAATCGGGAACATGGAGTCTTAACCACTGCACCACCAGGAAAGTCCCTCACCCTCATTCTTAAAGGATATTTTTACTGGATCTGCATTGGCATTTCCTTTATTTCAGTGCTTTACAGTGTAGTTCCCTTCTCTTCTGGTCTCCTTGGTTTTCAATAAGAAATCTGCAGTCATTTGTACCATTAGTCTCTCATATTAATGTGTGTGTTTTGTTCCTCTAGCTGCTTTCAAGACTTCCTCATCTTTGGTTTTGTGAAATGTATGATGTGTCTGGATATAGTTTTCCTTGACTTTATCTTGTTTCTGATTTTCTCAGTTTCTTGACTCTATAAATTTATGTTTTTTAACAAAATTTGGGATGTTTTCAGCATTATTTCTTCAAATAAATTGTTTTTCTGCATTCATCTCTTATCTACTTCTGAGACTACAAGGATGAGAATGTTAGACCTTTTCATATATGCCCCATAGGTTTCTGAAGCTTTTTCATTTTTTTCAAAATTGTTTCCATTTTTTCCCACTTCTGCAGATTGGATAATTTCTACTGATCTTCAGTTTCACTAATTCTTTTCTCTTGTCATTGTCCTATTATTAAGCCCATATAATGAATTTTTTTCAGATGTTGTAGTTTTCATTTCTCAAATTTTCATCTGGTTCTTTTCTATAGTTTCTCTGTCTTGGCTGAGAGATCATATATTTTCATTCATTTCAGCTGTACTTACCTTTATCACTTGAAGCCTAGTTACATTACCTGCTTCAGAGTCTCTGTGTGATAATCCAATGGAGTGGGTTGGCATCTGCTGGTTCTCTTTCCCCTTGCAAATCGGTCACATTTGCCTAGGTCTTGGTATGTCAACTAATTTTGAACTGTATCCTAGACATACTGAATATTATATTGTGAGACTCTGGGTGCTTTTGTTTGTTTCATCAGACAATCAACCAGAAATGTTCAGACCATAAATGCCCCTCCTTTTCTATGGGAGGTGGTAACAATCTCAGTTCCATTTTCAGAGCCTTTACAATAGGCATGTTCTGCCCATGTGCCCCTCAGTGGACAGTCTAAGACCCGAGCTGTGGCTAAATCTTTGTCAAAATCTCAGAGCCGCTGCTGTGCTGCCATGGGTCCATCTCCATGAAAGAGAAGCTATGAGGCAAGCCGGCAGCAGGCCACACACACGAGGTCAGGGCATCTGCTCTCCTGTCCTGCCTTCTCAAGCCTTCCTCCTACACTCTCTGGCCGATAGGACTATTTTGTTCTGGTTCTTTCTAGAACGGTGGAGTTTCTCTCACAATTTTAGTCACCCACCGCACTTGTCACCACCTGCGGCTCTGTCCTTGCAGCTCAAGCTTCAGCTCAAGCTTTGAGAGAAAATAAAAACAGTAAACTCAACCCTGCGTGGGCCACATTTCCAGTCTTTTACTTCCCTCCACAATCTGCTTCCTTTTGTTTACTTTTCCTCTTACTCAGGTAGCTCCTTTTTATATTTTGCCCAACTCTTTTAGTTGTATGTCTTCAGCAGGGAAGAAAGGCTGTCCTTGGCTTTCCTCCATCTCATCCTAACCAGAAGCTGGCTGTGCATCATGCTAACATTTATTCAGAAGCCATAACGTTTTCTGCTATTCCTTGTTCTACATAGGGTATCTACGGACCTCTGTCATTATGGTTTTTCCAAATGGAAGTTGTAAATATATTCAACAGAATAGGAAGAAGGCATCAAAAGGCTGTATCAGAATGCCAAGACTCGGACTTCCCTGGTGGTGCAGTGGTTAAGAATCCGCCTGCCAATGCAGGGGACACAGGTTTGAGCCCTGGTCCAGGAGGATCCCACACGCCGTGGAGAAACTAAGCTCATGCACCATAACTACTGAGCCTGCGCTCTAGAGCCCGCGAGCCACAACTACTGAGTCTGCGTGCCACAACTACTGAAGCCCGTGCACCTAGAGCCCATGCTCCGCAACAAGAGAAGCCACCGCAATGAGAAGCCCGCATGCCACAACGAAGGGTAAACCCTGCTCGCCGCAACTAGAGAAAACCTGTGTACAGCAACGAAGACTCAACGCAGCCAAAATAAATAAATAAATTTATGCCCAAGCAAACAAACAAAAAAAGCATTCTGGGAGTTACCTTCTCACCTTACTTAAGTTCATGCCTCTCAGGCTTCAGGGAATTCAAAGTCAGACGTCTGTCCTCTTGCTCTGTCTCTCAACACACACACACACACACACACACACACACACACACACCACACACACACACACCACACACACACACACACACACACACACACACACACACCATGCTGGTTCAAATGATCTCTGCTCCATAGAGGACACAAATTTATTTCTGAAATATTAGTTTGGCTTTTGTCACTTGATAAAACTTAGCGATCCTCTGTGTGCTTTGTATTTCTCCCCTCTCTCTCTTGCATCCTTTCCCCCTCCTTCCCCACCACGCCCCATGCTTCACTGAGCACATGGTCATACACTGCCACAGGCAGGGGCTTCTAGGCAATATTAAGGTTAACGATTCACAGTCTAAGCCCTTAAGAATATATTTTTGGAGGATACTAAGAACATTATATGCAGTCTTGAAACACTATCACTTAATCACTAATAATGCATTTAGATTAGTCATTAGTAGTCGTTTTAGTATATAGAGGATAAAATGTTATAATGTTTGTGATGCATCCCCAGCCTCACTGTGGCAGGCGCACTGTCTCTGTGGTGCTCTTAGAGTGCATCACACACGCTAAGGAAGATGCTCAGTTTGTGCTCCTTCTGAGATTTGCACTCACCTATAACCATTTCTATTCTCCTCTTTATTGTCTAGGTTTGTTCGTTTTTCCTCCCTCTCCAGTTACCAGATAGATAAACACCAGATAAAGAAACACAGAGGACATAGATGCTTTTGAAGCAATGACTTTTTGTACTGGCCTTGTTACTTCTTTACTCACCTGCTGACTTAAGGGCGTAATCGGCCATCTGGACTTGATCTTCTCTCAACTTTTTAAGTACATAATTTACCAAGTTTGACATTTCCTGTACAAATTTTAAAAAGAGTTTCCTGTTAACAATCTCTGTCAACTGCTTGAGCTTTGACAATTTACATTGTTGATTTGGACCTAAGTTTCCTAATCTGCAAAATGATAACAACACTGAACATTGACCAAGCTGCAGGTGGAGCCTGGCACCACACACAGATTCTTAATATCACCTTCGCAGGTCAGTGGGCTCAGTGTTTCTCAGGCAGCTGAGTTATCCAACCTGAAATGTTCGGCCATTCACCAAGGCCACAGAGCAAGGCTAGACTCAAGTTCCTTCTGAAGGCCTGACAACCATTCCGTCACGCTGTTATGGTGGGGCAGTCAACTAAGGATGTGTGTGACCTGCTGGGTGCCCCTTTTAGTGTCTCTGTTTAGTAATAAAGACTTGAATGTTCTGTAAAT
>RJWK010065852.1:0-11972 GCA_004363435.1 Platanista minor | reverse complement strand
TTTGTTTTCAAAGTACAAGTGAATTAATTAATGCTAACTAACATCATAAATTCTCATAAATAAACCTAACTTTAAATTACAGGGACGTTTCTTAGAAACTCAATGTCAGATGTTAAAGAACCCCACTCATCTATAAAGTGTATTAGTCTAAGAATATCTAATAATTTAGGCTAGAAAAGCATGGAGTGAGAACGAATAGGGTAGGGAGAAAAGACAGCAAGACAGGATAGCCAGATCTTTGTGAAAAGCACGTCATTGCTTTAATTGGAAAATTTCTCTACTATATAGTAAAAAAGAAAGCAGTAAGAGTAAATAGTTTCAAAGCTAAAAAAAAATCTGCTGCCTCATGTCAGCATGTTCTCATAACAAGAACTAAATAAAGTCATTATAGCACTTACCATATTTCATTTTAATTTCTATGTCTTTCTCTTTCATTAAATTCTCCTTCAAGACACAGCCATATATCTCCAAAATCGAACACAGTGCCCAACATACAGGTAAAAATCACATAGAATTCTTTTATTGTTTTTAACCTTTAAGTTTTAACCATCATATATAGGATTCCTGTTTGCATAATTATACAATTAAAATATCTAACTGGTGTGAAATGCTTTCTATATGCCAAAAATGTTTTAAAGCATTTCTGTATTAACTCATTCATTAATCTCAACAACTCTGTAAGACAGGACTTTATAATCTGTATTATATAGAGTGGAAGCAAAGGCATGGACCAGGAAGGTAATTTGCCCAAAATGAATGAGTGGAACAGCCAACATTTGAATCCAGACACTCTGAGTCAAGAGTCAAAGCCCATAACCATCACAATGTACAATCTCTGTTACCAAAATCAAGCAATGCTTCAGGCCACGGTAATTTTCCATAGGTGCAGTAATAATATACTCCATTAACGGTCATGGTTATAATATACTTATTATCATTTAATTAGAAATTGGCAAAAGTTGGTGGCTGAGAGTGGATGCGGCTACAAACTTAACATGGCGAGTAAGCAATGAGAGCAACCTCTCTTGAGATGATAAACCACTGAGTCATGGGTGGCCAGAGACATCAGGATATTGCTAAGAATATGAAGAAAGGAGAAAGGAGCCCAAATGGAAGGTATGAAAGATGAGACAGAGGTCAAGTTTACCTGACCTGATCATTTAGCCCTGGGCTGGCCCTGCCATGTTCAGTATACACTGAGCATAGGTTTCACCTCACATACCAACTCCGGGTAATTGGGAAGGGCTGCCTAGAATGTGGTATTGAGACGGAATGTAAAGTCTTGTCTGGTCTCTGTTGAAGTGTATTCTGCTCTCCCTTCTCAAGGTCTGTGATGAGCTTGGATGCACACTATAATGCTCTACACTTCCACTCCTATATGTGTTATCCTTGCACTACATGAACATTTTCATGGCTTGATGCTTGACTCTTAATATCCTAGAATCACTGATCAGTCCTGTAACAGAAAAGAAATGGGTTGACTCTGAGATGTTTGATATTCGACCCAGAAATATACATAAATTTAAAGATGTGGCCTTTAAATTTAAAGGTATTGTCTACACATACTGTAGGAAAGTCAGACAATGGTTGTGTTCAGAGAAATCACCCTCAAATGTTGGTACCTGAGTTATTACTGACAAACATGGCATCATAAAGCCGGTAAGTACACCCTACATGGGGGTTCATGCAGCTTTGTATCCAACCCCCGGTATTTTTCAATTCACCTCAGTAGTTTCACACTGAGAATTTCAGGTATGTTATGAGTTGAACAGTTTCCCTCCAAAAAGATATGTTGAAATCCTAATTCCCAGTACCTCATCATGTAACCTTCTTTGGAAAGAGGCTTGTGGAAGATGTAATTCGTTAGGATGAGATACTAGAGTAGGACAGACGTCTAATCCAGTATGACTATTATCCTTATAAAAAGAAGAAATCCGGGGCTTCCCTGGTGGTGCAGTGGTTGAGAGTCCGCCTGCCGATGCAGAGGACACGGGTTCGTGCCCCGGTCCGGGAAGATCCCACATGCCGTGGAGCGGCTAGGCCCGTGAGCCATGGCCGCTGAGCCTGTGCATCCGGAGCCTGTGCTCCACAACGGGAGAGGCCACAACAGTGAGAGGCCCGCCTACCGCAAAAAAAAAAAAAAAAAAAAAGAAATCTGGACATGAAGAAAGAAATGCAGAGGGAAAATGGTGTGAAGACACATAGGAAGAAGATGGCCATGTGACTGGAACAAGGCATTTAGGAGCCAACAAACACCAAAGACTGC
This sequence comes from Platanista minor, assembly GCA_004363435.1. NCBI lineage: Eukaryota > Metazoa > Chordata > Mammalia > Artiodactyla > Platanistidae > Platanista > Platanista minor. Next base: position 9,706 of record RJWK010065852.1, on the reverse strand, counting down.
TGGCACATACCAGAAGCAGAAAAGGTAAAGAAGGGTGCTCCCCAGAGCCATTACAGGAAGTATGGCCCTGAAGACAATTTGATCTTAGACGTTTAGCATCAGAATTGAGAGTCAATAAATATCTGTTACTACAAGCCACTTATTTTTTGCTTCAGTTGAACATTTTATAAATGAGACCATGAATATATACTCTTATTTTGTAAAACAGCATTTTCATTTTCATTGTTGTATAGTATTCCATTGTATAAACTGTCATGCTTTATTCACCTATTCAACCATTGATGGACCTTTGGACTTTTTCAGTTTGGGACTATCAGACACCACGCTACTATGGATGTTTCTGTCCTTGTCTTTTGATGCAAATCACATTTGTATTAATTAGATATGGAAAGAGTGGAATTAATGAGTAACAGAGGAAACATATGTCCTACTTTAGAAGACAAAGGCAAATAATTCTAAATCATGAGATAAATTCACACTGCCGGGCTTCCCTGGTGGCGCAGTGGTTGAGAGTCCGCCTGCCGATGCAGGGGACACGGGTTCGTGCCCTGGTCCGGGAAGATCCCACGCGCCGCGGAGCGGCTGGGCCCGTGAGCCATGGCCGCTGAGCCTGCGCGTCCGGAGCCTGTGCTCCGCAATGGGAGAGGCCACAACAGTGAGAGGCCCACATACGCAAAAAAAAAAAAAAAAAAAAAAAAAAAAAAAATTCACACTGTCTCCAGTCTGAGGCTGCTGCCATTTGTTCTAAAACTCGATGTTGTCAGTCTTTTTAATTTGTTAACTGAAGTCCCACCATTGTGGTGGACACATAGCCGTATCTCACTATACTTTCTAAGATCTCTGTAACTTGGATTCTATAATACACAATTATGTTTTGAAATTACTTAAGTCAATTTATTTTGGACTCAAGTATTTATTTGTTGTTGGTGTTGATCATCCATGAATTATGAGAATGAAAGACTGCTTCTTGCCTAGCTTAGAACGCTAGAACTGATCAGCAAAATGGTACTTTCCACTGTGGAGAAATTTGCTACGTTTGTTCTTCATAGCCCACCTCTGTGGTCTTGTCGTCATAAAGCATTATGTTAATCCTAAATGCTATGTGTTCCCTATCCCATCAAATTAATATTGGATTAAAAAATGACCTCCAGGGCTTCCCTGGTGGCGCAGTGGTTGAGAGTCCACCTGCCGATGCAGGGGACATGGGTTCGTGCCCCGGTCCGGGAAGATCCCACATGCTGCGGAGCGGCTGGGCTCGTGAGCCATGGCCGCTGAGCCTGTGCGTCCGGAGCCTGTGCTCCACAACGGGAGAGGCCACAACAGTGAGAGGCCCGTGTACTGGAAAAAAAAAAAAAAAAAAAGAACTCCAGAATGATTGCTAACTCTGAACTGACGTCACACTGAGGTCACAGGTGATTTGGAGATTTACAGCCTTTTAAAACATGATTTCTGTGTATCACAAAGAAGATATAAGCTCCCCAAGCTGCCTCCTGTAAATGTCTCCTGTCTTTATTGTTTCTTGTTGGAGGAGGCTTTTCTTTTCCTTCTACAATCAGAGATTCACTACAAAGCAAACTGGGGCTAATTGCAGATTTTATATAGCACCACAAATTCAATGATCTCAGTTTTAACCCTGTCTCAAATATAATTTATGGTTTTCTGCTACAGCTATTGGTTTTTGTACTTCCTGGACTGCAGTTGCAAAAACATCGATATTCTCCAGACTGTCTCAGTCTACTGGCAGAGTGCTTCTCCCCATCATGAGAAAATAATTGGTTAAGGGAAACATGGTGTGAGATACTGGGAGCTAGCGGCCTGTACTTAAAAAGCAAACTCTATTCTCTCCCTTCCAGGAACTTGATTTGGTTTCTCCCTACTTGAAATTCTATTTTGAATCTGAAAATGTTACCTAAACGCTAATTCAGAAATGCTTTGCAAGGAAGTTGAATAATTTGCTCACCAAAAAAAAAAAAAAAAAAGAAAAAAGAATCACAAGGAGAAGAAATAGCCAGCTACCGCCAGCTACCTGTAATCATAGCTCTGAATTGCTTTTACCTAAAACGTGATTAAGAAGAAATTTTATTTTATCAGTTATTTCCAAGAAAAATTTCATTTTCTTACTGACAGAAAGATTCATAGATAAGCATACTAATAAGTAACAAACTATCCTGCACACTATCAAGGTAGCTTCGCACATTTCTAGCTGTGAAGAAAGGTATTGGGAACATTAAGTAGCTGTGACTATAACATGCCCCAAATGAGACCAGCTTTCTTTCAGCTCCTTCACTTGCAACAAAAAGTGAAAAATGTGGGCTTCCCTGGTGGCGCAGTGGTTGAGAGTCCGCCTGCCGATGCAGGGGACGCAGATTCGTGCCCCGGTCCGGGAAGATACCACATGCCGAGGAGCGGCTGGGCCCGTGAGCCATGGCAGCTGAGCCTGCGCGTCCGGAGCCTGTGCTCCGCAACGGGTAGAGAGGCCACAGCAGTGAGAGGCCTGCATACCACAAAAAAAAAATAAAAATAAAAGTGAAAAATGTTTATCAGCTGAGGTCAGGCTCTGAAAGTAACAAATGTAAAACATAAGCAGCACAGAATTGTTCTACATTGAATCTTGTGGGTGGATATTTGTACAGTAACCCCAAGGGTCTACTTTAACTTTTCAGAATAACTGAACTGCAAAGCAAGACACTTATCTATTCAAAGTTCATGAGACAGAAAAATGATGAACTCTTGCAAAAATTTCCCAGCCTTCTTTCGAAGAAGAACCACAAATGGAAATTTGCTGTAAAGACTAAAAAAGCTCGTAAAAATGTTAGCAAGAGGATGTGCTTCAGGCTTCAGTGTGTGAAAAATGTTTTTTACTTCCTCATTAACACAAATTTGGCAAAGCTTGGTATACACTCAGCCATTCGGAAAGGAAGAAAGCCTTTTGGTGTGTCTTATGATAAAGGATTTTTGAAGTGCATAATAATTTTATAATAATTTAGAGTAAGTTTATGATGTTTCAGTATGTGCACAGTGGAAATGAACAAATTTTATAAATAATAAAATAGTGACTAAAGTATTATTATTTGCTGCTCTTGTTAATATGTTTCAAAAAACATCACCAGTTCCTAGCATACAGTAGAAACTTTTAAAACATTTGTTTCTTTCCATATGTCGTATCTTTAATTTGTACCCAAATGTATTACGCTCTAGGTAATTTAAGTGAAAAAGGAATTTATTAAATAGGTATTAAGTGTTTCTTGGAATGATTGTGACTCAGGAAATAAGTAGTACACAAATGTTTCATATTTTCAGCTTTATGGTGAACTCTGCCTTTTACCAAGTCTTTATTTAAAGACCTGGGAGATTCTCAAACACAGGACGAGAGAATATACTTTTTGTTTTTTGGGCAACAAATAAACAGGGAAACAAATGATGATGGAAATGGTATCTAGCAATAACAAGACCTAATATATACCCAGTAAATACTAAAGGGTATGATCATGTGGTTTATATAATTTGACAAGTTAAAAATTAACTTGGTTAATATAAATGTACTATCTGGGGTATTCAAATTAAAACCTCATGTTTATCAAAACAGTAAGCTCTTTGTCTACTGAAACTTTAGTACTTCAGATTATTGGCAGATCCATTCTTTTGTAATGAGCACCTTTCTAGGAATGGGAAGCAATTCTAAAAGGAAGTCACTGACATCAGAGGAAGAATGAAATATTCTCCACATGGTAACAAGGGATGGTTATTAACAAGATCAATGACTGTATTTTTGAAATACAGTGGAAATACCTTTATTTTATAAAAATGTTCTGTCCAAGAACCCACTTCATTTTAACTTCCCTACAACTTACTTAAAATGTTTTGGGAACTTAATACCACAGTTCTTCATTTAGCTTATATAGTCAACTTAAAAAAATGTTTTTCCAGTTTTATTGAGAAATAATTGATATACATCCCTGTATAAGTTTTACAGAAACAGCATGATGGTTTGATTTACTTATATTGTGAAATGATTACCAAAATAGGTTAGTTTAACATCCATCTTCTGACATGGATACAATAAAAAGGAAAGAAAAAGGAAAATAAATTTTCTCCTGGTGATGAGAACTTTTAGGATATACTGTCTTAACAACTTTCCTACATACCATACAGTAGTGTTAGTTATAGTCATCATGTTGTACATTACATCCCCAGTACTCATTTATCTTATAAATGGAGGTCTGTATCTTTTGACCACCTTCCTCTAGTTTCTCTCCCCCATGCTCCGCCTCTGATTAACCCCAAGTCGGATCTCTTTTTCTATGAGTTTGTTTTTTTGTTGTTTTTGTTTTTTTAAGCATCCACACTTAAGTGAGTGCAGACAAGTTGCACACATGAATCGTGTTCACACAGAACACAGAAGTTTTTTTCATCTAAATTCTATCTTGTAAACCTTTTTTTCAATTACTGGGCCACAACCATGAGACTCTGGAGCAGATGCACCTGTTTTCATCTTTGCATCTGCTTTACATAGCACAGCACTGGACACAAAATACATGCCTAAAATTACTTACTTGAATAATTGAATGCATGAAGCTGGTCAGTTTATGACTATATCAAAAGCTAGGCAATACCAAGTTTCAAGTTTAACTCAGAAAAATTTCAGTAAAATAGTAATAATTTTCCCATCAATAATTTTATCACAGAATATTGCAGGAATAATAAAGGGATTAGAGACATTTTCAACAAAAGAAAAATGAGATTTATAATTCATATAATATGTATATTTTCTAATTACTTTTTGTATTTTACCTTATTTAACCCTCACAACAAGTTGATGCGGTAGGTGTTATAATTAATTTCATAGATGAAGAAATAGGATAGATGAGCTATTTACCCAAAGTCAGAGAGTTGTAAGCAGTACATATTTTATGTGTATTAAGATATATGTCTTACATGGTACTGATGTATGTGTTATATACACACATATTAATGTAACTATTACTATATTAAGTAGATAATGCTTGTCACTGAATAAAAAGATTTATGGAGCGCAAAGCAGTATTATTAGTAGATATTAATTTAAAACATTTATAAATGCAAATTTTGCCCTACTTTGTTAACGTCAACAGATCCTCAGGTTGTTCACAGTGAATTCTGTATTTCACAATGTTTAACTCATCCCAGTCTCCCAGCTCAAATAACTGATGAGTAGTACACTCTCCCTTTTGTCTATATAGCATCTGGTATCCTAAACATTTTTCTACTAAAGAAAATATTCTACAGAGAAGACAACTCCACTGAAACAAAAGCTGATGGACACAGTGTTGCTTTCTTTTTAAAGATCTGTTTTAGTTTATCAGTCCCTGGAGAAGCACAGGTTCTTTTCCTCCCCCATTTCTTTAAGGCATATGCACTTGCTTCAGCTCTGCCCATCTTTAAAATTATCTTTGCTTCCCCAATGGCCTCTTTTGCATAATGATGTCATTTTTGTTGTCAGTACCACTATAATGCTTTCACACAGAGAGTATAAGGAAGAAAAACGTTGAGGAGCATTTTTCTGGAGTCTCATTTTCTCTTGTCCTTTTTCTCCTGGCTTTGTGTCTACCTGACCATGTATGTGACGCGAAATCATGTGGCAGTTTTATATTAATCTTTCGCATTTGAGTTGGGTGAGTCATAATTCATTAAGAATAAGACTGTGTCTGCATGAAAAGATGCTCAACATCACTAATTATTAGAGCAATGCAAATCAAAACTACAATAAGATACCACCTCACACTGGTCAGAATGGCCGTTACTAAATAAAAAGTCTACAAATAACAATTTCTGGAGAGGGTGTGGAGAAAAGGGAACCCTCCTACCCTGTTAGTGGGAATGTAAGTTGGTGCAGCCACTATGGAAAACAGTATGGAAGTTCCTCAAAAAATTAAAAATAGAGTTGCCATATGATCCAGCAATCCACTCCTGGGCGTATACGCAGACAAAACTATAATTCAAAAAGATACATGCACCCCTATATTTGTAGAAGTACTATTCACAATAGTCAAGACATGGAAACAACCTAAATGTCCATCAACAGATGAACAGATAAAGAAGATATGGTACATATATACAATGTCATACTATTTGGCCATGAAAAAGAACAAAATAATGCTATTTGCAACAACATGGATGGACTAGAGATTATCATACTAAGTCACAAAGAGAAAGACAAATACCATATGATATCACTTATACATGAAATCTAAAATATGACATAAATGAAATTATCTATGAAACAGAAACAGACTCACAGACGTAGAGAACAGACTTGTGGTTGCCAAGGGGTGGGGTGGGGTGGGGAAGGGATGGAGTGGAGTTTGGTATTAGCAGATGCAAACTAGTATGTATAGAATGGAAAAACAACAAGGTTCTACTGTATAGCACAGGGAACTATATTCAATATCTTGTAATAAACTGTAATGGAAAAGAATATGAGAAATATATATATATATGTGCAACTGAATCCCTTGGCTGTACAGCAGAAATTAACACATTGTAATCCAACTATACTGCAATATAAAAAAAAAGAAAAGAGGGCTTCCCTGGTGGCGCAGTGGTTGAGAGTCCGCCTGCCGATGCAGGGGACACGGGTTCGTGCCCTGGTCCGGGAAGATCCCACATGCTGCGGAGCGGCTGAGCCCATGAGCCATGGCCGCTGAGCCTGTGCCTCCGGAGCCTGTGCTCTGCAACGGGAGAGGCCACAACAGTGAGAGGCCCGCGTACCGCAAAAAAAAAAAAAAAAAAAGAAAGAAAAGAAATAAAAAGAATAAGATGCCTGAGCTCAGTGGCAGAATTAACCCTGAATTAGCACTGTTGAATGACATGGTTCATTTACACAGTGTCACAACTGATAAAGAAGATTCTGTTTATCAGAACACTTGTATAGCATATCTGTCACCACATTTTCTGGACACTCGAGCATTCCCAATTTAAATAAGTCATTACATTCTTGTAATAGTTTTTCAGGAGCGGACTTGGGTTTTCTTAAGCAAGAAGTAAATATATTGACATATAATAGATAGCTCAGAAAACTGAAGACATATTTGAAGAACAAGGCTGGGGATGAACCAAAACAGAGATAGTTCCAGTGGTCTAAGGAGCAGGAAATTATAATCAAAGTACTCAGGGCATTACCCCTGCGATGGATGAAGTGGCTAAAAATCTTCTCTGCTTTTGATCGCTCTGCTCAAGGTTGAGATTCTATAGTGAATGGAATAGAACAAATGTGGATTATGGGCCCACCTACTTGCTGGATACCATGGTGGACAATTAATTTTACTAAATGACCAATCCATCAAAGCAAAATTGGGAGCTCTTACCAGAATATAGGAAAACTGATGTGGATTGGCAAAAGCAACAAATTTCTATTATAATTGTCAAGAATTTAAACACAGTTTATTACAAAGTTTTTTTCAATTCACAACACACCTGAGACCTAAGTTAGACCAATATTTTCAGAGCCCCTTACCTTTATTTTAGCCAGAAAATGATACCAATTCATACTTGAGAAAGTTAACCAGATGAAGACAATAGCTTTATTGTGGCAGAATAAAGCTAAATCTGAGATTTTAAGCATCTTCAACTAGAGCACAGTAGTTCGATTGACACTTGCAGAATTCATTTGAAAGATTAAGTGAAAACACCAGCTCAACACAGAAAAATAAACTGGTCCATGAATGAAGTGTTAACCAGTACTCAGTATCTCAGTCCTTTCCTGGAATGTAGGGTGGGTCACATACCTTCAGACACCTTCTCAGTCTCTCAGGCCATAAGCACTGAGGCTATGAGGAGGATCCGGGCCTCACTGTTATGGCCCTGGAGAGGTTATTGCAGTATGTAAGATTGAAAACATGCAAATATATTCTGCATTCTTCAAAGTTGCCTCCCCATTTTCTCTCTTCTGGACAGCAGAAAGCTGAGCAGAGCTGCAAATCTTGCACAGCAATTTGAAGACGGTGGCAGGGCAGCCTCGTGTGGGAGTCCTAAACCTAACACTCTGGTCTGTCCGTGCTGGCCTCACTGCACTCTCAGCTTGTCCATCACATGGCTATGGAAGCAGAAAAGGGAGTGAATGTTCTGTGTTCCTGGCCTCTAACCACATGTTTGCATCCTGGCGTGTTCTCCTAGGTGTGTCTGTTTGAGAGAACAGTCAGCTAAGCTTACGCTTCCCTTTCAAGGAAGAGAGTCTTTATTTTTTACTCTTGGAGTTAATTTCTCGTGGAAAAATCATGCATTAGAAGTACAGAAGGTTTTTGTTTACTGTGATTTGGTGGATTTGTTTCTTTGCTTCGTTTTTAGTAAGGAAGGATTACCAAGCCAAAATTGACCAGTATCATTTTAAGTATTATCTGCAAAACAGTTAGGATCTTAAGTAGATAAAATACTACGTAGAAAAAGTATTCCTCTTTATCATATGACAACTTCAGCCTTCCCAGGCAAGAAGGAACTGGTTTTGTCAGGTTTATAATGAAGCAGGGCTCAAGTTACATCCCTGTGAATACTCCCATTAAAATAATATAAGCTCCCAATTTGAGATGGATCACTAGTACAATCATTGCCTTCCATCCTGAGAACTGAATGAAATAAAAATATTGAAGGGAAAGCAGTTTACGGACTGTATCATATTAGTTAAAAGATTTGAAATCGCCATTTCTGTTAAGTCAAAAATGGTTAAACATTTAGCTACTTTCTATGTTTCAAGCTAGCATAGAATGATTATATATAAACAAGGGAGGTAACTGGAGGTGATTTATTACTGAATGAAAGGTAAAAACTAGAGGGGAGTGGATTAATCGATGAACAATATGAGGAACGCCACACATTCCGGAATATGGAAGGCTGAGGGACTTTGGAGGCAATTGGGTCACTAGAGGCTGTGAAGTCAGCGACAGGAAACACAGTCAAGGGCAAGGGGCAAGTGGGGTCCCAAATCATCATTACGCAAAACAACTAAACCAAGTAGCAATCCTACAGCCAATCTCAGACCACTGGCATCTGCTAGTCAGGCAAAAGCCCGAGCAGGGTCCTTCTGCCAAGCATCCACAGTTAGAAGAAAGTTAAGGCTTCACATGTGGCTGTTGGTATTAATTATGAGGTCATGGTCATTTTGGCGTTTGGTGGAGGAAGCCTGATAGTCAGACAGCTAACATGTCAGACTTCATTCTACCCCATGTAGAGATTCTGTTCAAAGTTCTAACTCAGTGAGGAGAATCAAAAGGAAACTGTACTATTTATCAAGCAAAATCGTAAGAGAACATTCTTTGCAACTTCACCTCTTAAATTCAAAAGTTGCTTATGGGTAGAGCTAGCAGACTCAAGAAAATCAAGAAACTCAGACATAAAATCTATTTTAAGAGCAAAGAGAGATAACTCAGGGAACAGAACTTAAAATAATCCAGTCTATAATTAAAAATTTGGGGAAGTATGAAATTTCTAAAATAGAGTTTGCGGGAGAGAGAGACAAGATGGCGGAAGAGTAAGACGGGAGATTACCTTCCTCCCCACAGATACACCAGAAATACATCTACACGTGGAACAACTCCTGCAGAAAACCTACTGAACGCTGGCAGAAGACCTCAGACCTCCCAAAAGGCAAGAAACTCCACACTTACCCGGGTAGGGCAAACAAAAAAACCCTAAAAACAGAGACAGAGGATAGGGACGGGACCGGCACCAGTGGGAG
>RJWK010065851.1:0-11973 GCA_004363435.1 Platanista minor | reverse complement strand
TGTGCTATACAGTAGGTCCTTGTTTTTTTAATCTGTTTTATATATAGTCATGTGTATCTGTTAATCCCAAACTTCTAATTTATCCCTCCCCATGCCCTGCCCCTTTGGTAACCATAAATTTGTTTTCTATGTCTGTGAGTCTGTTTCCATTTTGTTTTGTTTGTTTGTTTGTTTGTTTTTCCTGTAGAAAGCATCCCTTTTTATTCCTTTTATAGCAATCTAAACCGACAAGAAAGGAACTTCCTAAAAGATTTATGAACACTAATTTAATGAAACAGTAACTTTTAAAAACCAAAGACAGAAAATGCAACGCACATTATTTTGGTAAAAAACTGAGAAACAGAATATTAAGCCACAGGTGTCTTGTAACCTGATTTTTGACAAAATTTCTAATATTATTCAATAAAGAAAGGACTTTTTTCCACAAATGGTGCTGAAACAGTTGGATATGCAAAAAAAATCTTCAACTCGTGATAAACATAAATTATCATGAAATGGATTATAGACCTAAATGTAGAAACTGTAACTATAAAACTTCTAGAAGAAAACATACGAGAGAAGTGTTGCAAGCTCAAGTTAGGCAAACACAACTAAAGCACCATCCATAAAAGAAGAAATTGATAAATAGGATGTCATCAAAATTAAAAACTTCTTCTGTTCTATAAAAGACACTGTTAAGGGAATGAAAAGACAAACCCCAGACTGGAAAAAATATTCATGGATCTGAAAAAAGACTTGTACTCAGAAAATATGAAGAACTCTCAAAGGTCAATCATAAGACTCAAATAACCCAATTAAAAATATGGGCAACATATCTGAATAGACATTTCACCAAAGAAGATGTAGGATGGCACATAAGCACATGAAAAGATGAGGTACAAATATACACCTATTAGAATGGCTAAAGTTGAAAATTGACCATGCCAAGTGTTGACAAGTATCTAGAGCAATTGGAACCTTCTTACACTATTGGTGGAAATGTAGAATGATACAACCACTTTGGAAAACAGTTGGCAGTTTCTTAAGAAGTTAAATATATAGCCCACCATATGATTTAGCCATCCCATTCCTAGGTGTCTACGCAAGAGAAATGAAAGCCTGTGTCTAAACAAAGATTTGTACACAGATGTTCTTAGCAGCTTTATTTCTAACAGCCAGAAACCGGATATCACTCAAATGTCTACCAACAGAGAAATGGATAAGCACACTCTGGTATATCCACACAATAGAATACAACTCTGCAATTAAAAAGAATGGACATGCATACAACATGGGTGAATCTCAGAATGATGATGCTAAGTGAAAGAAGCCAGATTTAAAAAAAAAATTAAAAGAGGACATATTGTATGATGCTAGGAATCATACATTCTAGAAATTGCAAACTAATGTGATAGAAGATCTGTGGGTGGCTGGGGACAAGATGAAGGTATTACAAAGGGTTCAAGGGAACTTTTGGGCCGATGAGTATGTTCACTATCTTGATTTTGGTGATGGTTTCACATATGCAGAGACTTACCACTTGTACAGTTTAAATATGTGCAGTATGTTGTATGTCGATTATACCTCAATAAAGAAACAAAGAATATAGTCTTCTCCATTGCACAGACATGGATTCAAAGCCTACATTTAAATACTAGCTCACCACTTACAGGCTGTGGGAACTTTGGCAGGTTGCTTAACCTCTCTGAACCTCAGATTCTCATCTGCAAAATGAGAATGATAATATTCCTACCCTCCTTAAAAGATGATTATGAACATGGAATGAAACAATACAGATAAATTGCTTAACAGAATACCTGGGATGTAGTAGGTGCTTAATAAATATTAATTGTTATATCTTGATAGTGCATTAAACCTGTCTTATCAATTTGTGATCATTTGACATCATTTCTATATTATGCCTTTCAATAAATGGCTATGGTATGTCCATTTAAAAAAAACAAAAGTGCTTCCCACAGCACCTGGCATTTGGTAAATACTCAATACACCCTTTTTCCACACTTACCTTCCCTGACTGAATTTTCTGTTTGGTTGTGAAGAGTCTTGGCACTCTAGATCAAGAGGGGACACCAGCTATACCAGGCAGGAAAAGCCAGCTTCTGAGAGAGACAATTCAGCTGAGTCTAGGTCTCCCGTCTTGTCCCCAAGTGGATGTGGCTGATGTTGACCCCACCTGGTGAGGCCTGGAGGTACCCTTCTCTCTGGGTTGTGACTTGGCCTACGAGGGGCCTGGCACTATGGAGGCCCAAGCTCTCCTTTTCTCCCAGGCCTCATGGAACTTTCCACATCTACAAGTGCTGGGCCGCCAGGCAGTTTGTGAGCCTTGGCTCTCCCTCCAGGGTGGAGCAGGCTCTTTGGAGGAGGTGGCCTTATTGTCCAGGAAGATTCTTTGGCCACAAAGGCCCTGCCGAAGTCTCCACAACCCTGGAACAAAACTGGGACTAGAACTTTCACAAAAGAACAAGGCTTGCTTTGTGTGGCCGCAGCAGCTGAAACTTCAGCCAGGAAGGCTGAGAAGGCAACCCCACCACTAGTTTGTTCGGGCAACAAAGACGGCCCCCTTTTGGTTAACCTTTCAGTTCCTCCGAGTTCCCTGACAAAGGGCCATGGGGGAGCTGGGAGGTGTGGTCAGGATGGGGTAGTGGCCAGGACTAGCTAACAGGTTTCAGATGCGGTGGAAATAAAGGGAGTTTGTTTAGCTTCTCCTGGAAGATCTGCCCGTTTGCCTGGTGGCAGCTGACAGTGCCAGTTTTGAGAATCAGATTGGACCCACAAATAAGCCCCAATGGGAAGTGAGCTGAGCTCTGAAGCCCAAACCTCTTCAAAAGGAGATCTGCAAGCATTGTCTGCAGTCTGGGATTTGGGGAATTCTGGAAGGCAGGTGGCTTCCATACCCCTATGTTTACCAAACATTTTAACTTCACACCAAGCCCATCTGTTTCATGTTATTTCTGGATGAGGCAATGGAGGCTCAGAGTGCATTTGAGCTTTGGAACCAGAAGAATCTTGTCCCAGTCGTTCATTCAACAAATACTCAAAATTGCAGTGTGGGCAGGTTGTGGAGGATACGATAGCGAACAGAATGCAATCCCACCTTAAGGAGAGTTCACAGCTAGTACTTTGGGTCCATTGGATCTCGTTGTATGGTTTTGGGCAAGTCACTGAACTTTTTGAGCCCCAGCTCCTACATTTAATAAGTGGGATTATAACCCTTTTAAAGGATTGCAATAAAGATGAAGTGGAATTAAATGAGATGATATATGTCTTTCCCCCAAGGCCTAGCACAGAGCAGATACTCCACAAATCTGGCCACGATGGCTCTCAGTGATTGGCAGGCTCTCGGTCCAGGCTGGTCTCGTGGTCCCAGGGGACCTACATCAGATGGGAAGGACCAAGGCAAAGTCTGAAGAGAGGCACCTGGAAGTTTCCCAGAGCCTTATCCATCCTGGTGGGGAGGGGGAAGGTCCAAGGGGCCATGTTACTGAAAATGTAGATCCCTCACAAAGCAGGAGTCCTAGCTTCACTAAGGGCATAAAAGTGAGTCACTCTCGGGCTTCCCTGGTGGCACAGTGGTAGAGAGTCCGCCTGCCGATGCAGGGGATGCGGGTTCGTGCCCCGGTCCGGGAAGGTCCCACATGCCGCAGAGCGGCTGGGCCCGTGAGCCATGGCTGCTGAGCCTGTGCATCCGGAGCCTGTGCTCCGCAACGGGAGAGGCCACAACAGTGAGAGGCCCGCGTACCGCCAAAAAAAAAAAAAAAAAAAAAAAAGTGAGTCACTCTCATTCATTCCACACATATATGTATTCGCACCTTCCATGGGCCAGATGCTGGGCACATGATATTGCTATGACACCTGTTTCAAGGAATGTATGGGCCAGTGTGGGAGACGGACAAGCCACAGACAGCTACAGTGCCTTGCACGGATGGGGGTGTCCTGCGATGACAGATTATCCAGCCTCGGTGTCCTGGGGGCTGCTCCCTCCCCCTCCCCCCGCCCAGGCAGTGACCTGCAGAGTCCCCTTCCTGCAGTGTGGGTCTGAGTCTGCCTCTCTCCAGCATCTCCCTTCCCCGTCCAATGCGCCCTGCCGCGCCGACCACACTTGGAGCTCACAGCACCCCCTTCATGGCTCAAAGATCCTCAAGGGTTAGGGAGCCACTAACGTGCATGTGGGCCTCTACAGCCCCAGCCTTCATGTCCAAACGTACCTCGCACGTCCTCTTGGCTCCAGGAAAACCGGTCACCGTTTCACATTTAGACCTACCCAGGTCCCTTCCCTAATGTCCTCCCACCCCACTTCTGGCAGCAGGGCGACCATCATTTTATACATAGATTCTTTTTCTTAAAAAAAAAACAGTCTTTAATTCTGTTCATTCTCAAACCCATTTCTAAGTAGTGAGAGCAATGGCTTAAGGAATAACATTTCCCAGCACAAGAAAGCTTACTTTGCAGTCGTTTATATGATAAATGCTCTTCACAGACATTCTCTTCACAAACACTCGGAAAAGAAGGCAGGGTGGATGGTATTACTATTATTATGCCCATTTTACAGATGAGGAAATAATATCAAGAGCTAATGTGACATGGCCCAGTTGAAATGCAAATTCAAGGTCTGTGAACTCACATCCCATGCTCCCCACTCCCTACCCCCCACCCTCCATGTTAAATTTAAGCCCAAATGAGCTCTTTTTCATTGGGAGATTGGCATAATGAATACATGTTGATTGAACAAATTGGCAGAAGAACCTTCCAGTCAGCACGGCTGGTATCCTGGTGAAGGCAGGGGTGGCAACCAGCCGGGCTAAGCCTGCTGGAGACTCAGCGTCACCTTCTGACACCTGCAGTTCTGCTCAGACATGTTGGATACCTATTATGCAGCAGGCCAGTGGTGGTGGTAGGGGGATTTTAGGGGCATCTCAAATCTCACCCCTGCCTTCAAGGAGCAAGCGGTCCTTGTCTTTGGTGGGTAAGCCACGTAGGCAGTTCTGCTCTGTGAGAAGAGAAGGGATAACACGGCATCGGCAGATATGGACCAGGGCTGCAGTGATGCTGAGGCAGCCATCAGAGGGGCAGGAACAGAACCCCAAAATGCTCTGTGGAGGCAGTGGGACTCACAAGAGCTGAGGGAGGGAACCACAGACTCAAGGAAGGGGCAGGGGAGCAAAGGAAAGGATGAGGATGGGATGGATGGAAGTGGAGGGGGGAAGTGGGGTACCCGTTCCGGAGAAGCCTGTTGCTCTCTTCCTTCGAACTCTCTGCACTCCTTCTAACTGAATTTTCTTTCTTTCCAAACTAGGCCTAAGTCCCATTTGATACCATGGCTTCAGATTTAAAATAGACATCTTGTATTAAGTTTCATGCCTTTAATTCTCTTATCAGATAAATGGAAAGTTTAGGATTTTTTAAAACTGAAAATACGAGATGATTTTGAATGCACATGATCCCTGATGGATCCCTAATAGGAAAAATCCTCAAACAAACCATTTCCTTGCTCCTGCTATAAACCGGCCTACACTCGGAATGAACCCTCTTTGCAGCCATATAAAAGGCCAGCGACGCCAGCAGCCTGCTTTCGGCATTCTCC
This sequence comes from Platanista minor, assembly GCA_004363435.1. NCBI lineage: Eukaryota > Metazoa > Chordata > Mammalia > Artiodactyla > Platanistidae > Platanista > Platanista minor. The sequence goes on along the minus strand of RJWK010065851.1, from coordinate 6,392 downwards.
AGGGACGGGCGGTTTTTTCCAGCTGGAGCCCGGGCTGCTTTTGTCTGGCGTGGACGCCCCTGTTGCCGGGAGCGCCACCCACTCCTCCAGAGGAGCCCATCTGGCTGGGTGCGGCCGGAAGGAGCGGCTGGAGAGAGACCTGCAGTGTGGAGAGGGAAGTCGCTCTGAGTGCCAGAGTGACCATCCTCACAGGCAGTCAGGGGACAAAGCCCTGGAAGGAGATATTGAGGTTTAATTGTGCAAACCCACGTGGCTGATGGGAAGGACACGGGAGGCGCTTTCGGGGGCTTCTTTCTCCTTTCTTCCCTTTCTTTCCTCTTTCTCACTTTTTTCCCCTGACTGATGGAATAAAAAGAAAGGATGCGTCTGTCTGTCGTGGCCTGGGGACCTTCTTAGGGGTTATTTGAAAAAAGGTAAAACTCCCAAACAAAACACAGTCGTATTAGCACAAAAGTCCAACGCCACGGTTGAAGTCTCCCTTTGCATTCCCAGGGACGGGTTTCCCAAATGAACCCCAGCTCATCCGTGCAGACAATGGGGTCCCCAGGGAGCTGCACGTGATCAGAGCAGTGAGCAGTGAGCGAGGGGCCTGGCGGGGCAGTGGGAGGGGAGACTCTCCTGCCTACCGGCAGGGTCTCTGTGACCTGCCCCCCAGCCCTGTGAACAGGGCGTATAAGTTTCCTACTTTCAGCCTATGTCTCCCGTGTTCAAATGTGATCCCGAATGCCCAAAGATCAAGGCACGGGGCGCGTCCTGACGTCGCTTTCTGTTTGCGTGTCTTGTCTGCATCCCCCATGAGACTGCAGCCCGTCACCCAGCGCAGGGCCTGCGCTGAGGGTACTGGACGCGTTTTGCTGAACAGATGTGTATGCTTACCTATGCCTCCTCTCATGTATTTTTTAAAGTTTTACCTTCATAAATTATGAGTTTGGAATTAACAAACTATTCTATATAAAATAGATAAAAAAACAAGAACCTACTGTACAGCACAGGGAACTATACTCAGTATCTTGTAATTGCCTATAATGGAAAAGAATCTGAAAAATTATATATCTGAATCACTTTGTCATACACTTGAAACTAACACAACATTGTAAATTATACTTCAATTTAAAAAAAAAGGGGGGGGGTGGAGTTTGTGAAGATCCTTTACAAAAAAACAAAAAACAAAAAAGATATTCCGCAGATGCTGGACTCTGGGAAGCCGTGCAACCTGGCACCAGAACCTAAACTGGGAGGTTTCAGACGTGGAGGAATCTATGGGGGTGCTCCAGGCAAAGCTTTGGCTGAATTAAAGGAAAGAGGTAAGAACTCTTACCTATATTATTATATTAAATAACCATGTAACTGAATGTAGCTGAATTTGGGGCTGTCACAGATAAATAGAATATTTTCTTATTTTTGATGCTGAGAACGCTTGGTAAGCAGTGGCCTCTCTCTGTGATAAAACCTCGTGTGTGTGTCCCCCTGGAGCTACTGCGTCTGGGAATGGACATAGCCTTTCAGAAGTGAAGGTGTGGGGTTTCCAGAATCATAGGAGAGCAGAACTGGAGAGACTGGAAAGTTCCTTCTGTCCCTCATTCTGCAGAGGCAGAAACGAAGGCCCCAAGAGAAACCCTACTTAGAAGGAAGATGGATTGGAATCCTCTCCTGCACCCTCTCAGCCCAGGAGGAGTTTACCTGGGGGAGCTTCCAGCTCCCACCCCAGACTCTTAGGTTGTCCAGTGTGCTGATATTTTAAGTTGGGAAGTTTAGCCTGCTAGGCAGGTACTTTGCCCATTCTCAGGCTGGCCCAGGGCTTTCAGCCACTTGAGAAATGCTCCGGAGGAGACACAAGTCCCATTTGGGGTCCACATCAGCCACAGTGTAAGATGGCACCCTCAGGGGTTCCTCCTTACCCAGGGTCCCTTGGTGCTGGTTGAGGCCACATCCCCACATGGCCTCTGGTCCACCTTGGGCAGTGGGCACCCTCCAGAGCAATGCCAGGGTGGAGACTTCAGAGTAGAGTCCCAGCTAGGAGGGAGGGGATGCCCACACCAGCCTCGCCTTTGCTTTCCTAGATGCTGAGGGCCTGAGCCCGGGGGGTGGGGGGGGGGCCAGGTGTAAGCATGGGGACTGCCTGGGGGCTGGTGTTCCCTTTCTCTCTCTCTCTCTATTATAAATGATGCTGCTGAGTGAGGCTGCCATGGCGACGGCAGTCCGTGACTTTGCCTCCTTCATCTGGCAGCTTCCCTGCACTTCTTCAAAGTGCAGCCTAAGGGCTCTACAGCTCTGTGTGGTCTTGGGGTGGGCACTGCGGGCCCAGGGCAGACCCGACCATCTGTATCCTCTCCTCCAGTCGCATCGTGGAGCCTGGCCTCTGTTAAGCCTTGAGCAGAGTGACTGACCGTTCACAGCCGTCAGGAGGACAGACCCTGAGAATCAGCCTGGATAATCTGGGGCTTTCACAGGATGAACAAGCCCCATGTTCGTACTTGCTGGGCTTCCAATAGTTTTCTGTTCTGTCACACTTTCCTTTTACTTTTCTTCTCCTAAAAGAAGACTCTTCTCTTCCCCATGGTAGCGAAAGATGGTAGATTGAAGAGGGCAGAGGAACTGGTTTAGGAACAAAGACAGGAGGAAAGGATGAAGCTGCAAAGGGGCCAGTGGGACCAGAAAGAACATGCAATGAGGAGCTGGGAGAGCTGGGTGTCAGCCTACCTCTGCACTTAGGTGAGTCTTCCCTGTCTTTGCCTCACTGTCCTCATAAGTAAAATGGGGATCAAATAGACCTCCTCTATGGGTTTATTGTAAAACTGAATAAAATAATGAGTATGATGGAGGTTTGCATACTCACACGGCCCAGGTGTGCAAACTTCCATTGACCCACAGAAACTTCTCTGGCAGAACGAAGCTAGCGGACAAGGTGAGCATTCTCTCCTTGCTAATGAAGCGGGTTACATAATACTATTCCAAGCCTCCGCAGGTGTTGTGGGTGCAGAGAGGAAATCTGATTCCCCCTCGTGGTTGGGGAGGGAACAGGTGCAGTGGGCGGGGCAGGGCGGGGCCATCGCCCCAGGATAAGAGGAGGCCCTCAGTGGGACCCTTGGAGTGTCCTGAAAGGGAAGATGACTTGCGATTGCCCTGATGTGCCTGCATTAAGTTTTGCGTGAGAGATGTTTGGCCAACTCTTGGGAGTTTGGGGAATTTTTTAAATGACAGATCCAAGAATTCCCGTCAATTCTGGATCCCGAGCTTCATTTAAAAAATGACCTAAACCACCCCTTGTGGCCAGTGAGTTTCCTTTGGTCAAGCTCTGGGACTGACCCTCTCTGAGACTGGATTAGCAGGTTGCTAGGAGATTTAATCAACAGAGCCTCGGCACCTAAACTCTCTTCCGTTACCTACCAGCCTGCCCTGCTGCCTAAAACCATGGAGGGGCGGGGAAATCACACAGAGGGAGGGCCCAATATCTGTCATCAGTCACTGAGCTGTCTCAGGGCTGAGCAGGGAAAATCCTACTTTTTTAAACACATATTGCTCTGCAGCTTGATCTTTTTCATTGAATATATCTTGGGTATCTTTCATTCTAGTATAGTAGGCTTCCTACGTGCACATTTTAATTGCTGCACAGAGAAGGAAGGACCATTCAAATTGAATCAGAGCTGTCCAGTAATAGTAGAAGAGCCTTGGAAAGTAATGAGCTTCCCGTCATTAGAAGTGGTTAAGTGGATACGAGCCGCACATTAGTCATAGTGAGGACTCCTGCACTAGGTGCCGGGATAAGAATAAACATTTGACACCTACTGAACAATTGCTGTGTCCTAAACACCATTCTAAATACAGTTGACCCTTGAACAATCATGGGTGTTAATCTGTATATAATTTATAGTCTGCCCTCTACATACACAGTTCCTCTACATCTGCGGATTCAACCAACCATGGGCTGTGTAGTACTGTAGTATTTACTATTGAAAAATATCCACCTATAAGTGGACCCATGCAGCTTAAACCTGCAGTTGTTCAAGGGTCAACCGTACTTTTCATGAGTTCTAACATTCACAGAGCTCTGTGAAGTAGGTAACATTATTATTCCCATTAGTACAGATGAGAACATGGAGGCCTGGGGTAATTAAGAAACATGCCCAAGGTCACAGAACTGATAGGTGGCAGAGCCCAGACTCAAACCTGGGCAGGATGCCTCCAGAGGCCAGGGTCTCAGTCTTATTTCCATAACACCTACCTTTATCGGAGATCTCCACGCAAGCACCCTTCTGTCTCTGGGGTTCAATGAATTCCCAGTTTGCCAAGGAATGGCGCCATTGGCGTTCTTGTGAAGTTGGACCTAACCAGCTGGTACCTTCCCTTGTTCAGCTAGGCGGTAAGGCCAACAAGAGATGCATGTCTCTGAGGAATGAGAGGCCGCCCCTCGAGAAAGGAGACAGTAGGAATATCTACCCTGTTTCATGATTGGCCTAGGAGGGGCAGGGGCCATCAGGGTGTGGCCTCCAGTTGGCATCCAGGACCCAGTCCTGGGGCAACAGAGGTTCCCCCCAGGGCTTTTGCAGTCCTGTGGGTGCTACATCGGCCGGCCCTTGGGCATTTTAACCTGGCACTCCATCTGGTTTGTGTGTGCAAGGCTTAGCTTCAGGCCTGCAAGGAGATGAAACCAGGTCCTGGCACATCTTGACTTGGCAGCTGAGTGGAAGTCAGCCGGTCCCAGAACTCCTGGCCCTCTGAGGACTGGCTCTTCTGTGGCCAGAACACCTAGCTCCACAGGGACCCATGCCTGCTGATCGGATTTCCTCACAAGGGCTCCTAGGTGCCTTTTAAAGAAAGAGTAGGAACAGTAGAAAACACATTCCCAGACACAGACTCTTCAAGCTACCATTTACTGAGCACCTACTATATAACCCAAGCTACCATTTACTGAGCACCTACTATAACCCAAGCCTTTGACAAAATGCAATTTCAACTGTTGCTTCTGGTGCTCCCTCTACTCCTAGTAGGAAAAATGGATGGAGCACGTGTGTCAGGCACTGGGCTGAACAGGAAATTGAGGGCAGTGGTTAGAAGTGAGCTGGTCCTGGCTTTTTCACTTACTGACTGTGTGACCTTGGGCAGCTTATTGAACCTTTCTGTGCTGTGCTTTTTTTCATCTGTGAAATGGGGATAAGAATAGTATGTTGTTCCATACAGGTGTTGAGATAAGATAAAAGATATATGAGAGACTGATACACTAGAGATAGAGATAAGACATATAAAACACTTAACATAGTATCTAGTCCTTAATAAACATCATCTTTGGGCTTCCCTGGTGGCACAGTTGTTGAGAGTCCGCCTGCCGATGCAGGGGACACGGGTTCGTGCCCCGGTCCGGGAAGATCCCACATGCCGCGGAGCAGCTGGGCCCATGAGCCACGGCCGCTGAGCCTGCGCGTCTGGAGCAAGTGCTCCGCAACGGGAGAGCCCACAACAGTGACAGGCCCGCATACTGCAAAAAATAAATAAAAAATAAACATCATCTTTATTATTATTATTATTATTATTATTAACATCTCACTTTTTTTCTTTTTTCTTTTTTGGCTGTGCCACGTGACATGGAGGATCTTAGTTCCTGGACCAGGGATCGAACCCACGCCCCCTGCAGTGGAAGCATGGAGTCTTAACCACTGGACCACCAGGGAAGTTCCAACATCTCACTTGTTGTTAGCAATAATTTATTATGTCAGTGTTATTATTATCTCCATTTTATACATGAAAAAAGCGAGGCACAGAGAGGTCCAGTAAACTACCCCAAATTATATAGCTCATGCATGGCAGAGCCAGAATTTAAACTCAGGTTTAATTTCTGGCTCCAAAACACTCCCTCTTACCTGTCAACTGAAAGGTTAATATGAACTTTCAGGAGTGTTCCTTAAATTGCTTCTAGTCATTGACGTTACATGGAAATGTCAGCAATTCCCACTTATAGGCTGTTTATCTGGAGAAATTGCTTAAAGCGGTCAAAAGGTCGAGGGCCTTCCACAAGGAATTTAAGTAGTAAATCTTGCAAAGAAAAAGCAGTGGCAGATGTGAATTGAAAGGTAATATAGTTTGATGGAGAGACCCCTAGGCTGGGTCAAGAGATCCATGGTCCCTTTTTGATCTGCCACTAATTTGCCACATGTACTGTATTGGCCTTCTCTGGGGTCATTTTCCTTATTTGAACCGTGAGGGTTGAGTCTCAGTGCCCTTCAAGGGGCATTCTGATTCAAAGAATTTTTATACTCATTCACGCAACAACTTTTATTGAGCACCTACCATGTCAGGAACCATTTTAGGAGCTGGAAGTGCAATAGCAAACAGCACTATGAGTGTGGGCCTTGCCTTCCCAGGGCTTGGAGGGAGACAGAGGGAAGCAGACAATGGCC
>RJWK010065850.1:0-11971 GCA_004363435.1 Platanista minor | reverse complement strand
CCCGTGTCCCCTGCATTGGCAGGTGGACTCTCAACCACTGCGCCACGAGGGAAGCCCTAATTTCATTCCTTTACATGTAGCTGTCCAGTTTTCCCAGCACCACTTATTGAAGAGGCTGTCTTTTCTCCATTGTATGTTCTTGCCTCCTTTGTCATAAATTAGGTGCCCATATGTGCATGGCTTTATCTCTGGGCATTCTATCCTGTACCATTGATCTATATTTCAGTTTTTGTGCCAATACCATACTGTCTTAATTACTGTAGTTTTCTGGTATAGTTTCAAGTCGAGGAGCCTGATTCCTGCATCTCCGTTTTTCTTTCTCAAGATTGCTTTGGCTATTCGGGGTCCTTTCTGTTTCCATACGAATTGTAAGATATTTTGTTCTAATTCTGTGAAGAATGCCATTGGTAGTTTGATAGGGATTGCATTGAATCTGTAGATTGCTTTGGGTAGTATAGTCATTTTCACACTGTTGATTCTTCCAATCCAAGAACATGGTATATTTCTCCATCTGTTTATGTTGTCTTTGATTTCTTTCATCAGTGTTTTATAGTTTTCGGAGTACAAGTCTTTCACCTCTTTTGGCAGGTTTATTCCTAGGTATTTTATTCTTTTTGTTGCAGTGGTAAATGGGAGCGTTTCCTTAATTTCTCTTTCTGATTTTTCGTTGTTGGTGTATAGGAATGCCAGAGATTTCTGTGCATTAATTTTGTATCCTGCAACCTTACCAAATTCATTGATTAGTTCTAGTAGTTTTCTGGTGGCATCTTTAAGATTTTCTATGTATAGTATCGTGTCTTCGGCAAATAGTGACAGTTTTACTTCTTTTCTGATTTGTATTCCTTTTATTTCTTTTTCTTCTCTGATTGCTGTGTCCTGGACTTCCAAAAGTATATTGAATAAGAGTGGCAAGAGTGGACATCCTTGTCTTCTTCCTGATCCTAGTGGAAATGCTTTCAGTTTTTCACCATTCAGTATGATTCTTGCTGTAGGTTTGCCATATATAGCCTTTATTATGTTGAGGTAGGTTTCCTCTATGCCCATTTTCTGAAGAATTTTTTTCATAAATGGGTGTTGAATTTTGTCAAAAGCTTTTTCTGCGTCTATTGAGATGATCACGTGGTTTTTATTCCTTAATATGTTAATGTGGTGTATCACATTGATTGATTTGTGTATATGCAAGAATCCTTGCGTCCCTGGGATAAATCCCGCTTGATCATAGTGTATGATCCTTTTAATGTGCTGTTGGATTGTGTTTGCTGGTATTTTGTTCAGGATTTTTGCATCTACATTCATCAATGATATTGGTCTGTAATTTTCTTTTTTTGTGATATCTTTGTCTCATTTTGGTATCAGGGTGATGGTGGCTTCGTAGAATGAATTTGGGAGTGTTTCTCCCTTTGAAATTTTTTGGAAGAGTTTGAGAAGTATTGGTGTTAGCTCTTCTCTAAATGTTTGATGGAATTTGCCTCTGAAGCCATCTGGTCCTGGACTTTTGTTTGTTGGAAGATTTTTAAGTACGGTTTCAATTTCATTACTCATGACAGGTCTGTTTATATTTTCTAATTCTTTCTGGTTCAGTCTTGGAGAATTGTACCTTTCCAAGAATTTGTCCATTTCTTCACGGTTGTCCATTTTATTGGTATACAGTTGTTGGTAGTTGTCTCTTATAATCCTTTGTATTTCTGCAGTGTCAGTTGTGATTTCTCCTTTTCCACTTCTAATTTTATTGATTTCATCCTCTCTCTTTTTCTCCTGATGGGTCTGTCTAAGGGTTTATCAATTTTGTTTATCTTCTCAAAGAACCAGCTTTTAGTTTTATTGATCTTTGCTATTGTTTTTTTCGTTTCCATTTCATTTGTTTCTGCTCTGATTTTTATGATTTCTTTCCTTCTACTGACTTTGGGTTTTCTTTGTGCTTCTTTCTCTAGCTGTTTAGGTATAGGGTTAGATAGTTTATTTGAGATTTTTCTTGTTTCTTGAGGTGAGATTGAATTGCTATAAACTTCCCTCTTAGAACTGCTCTTGCTGCGTCCCATAGGTTTTGGGTCGTTGTGCTTTCATTGTCGTTTGTTTCTATGTATTTAGTTCTTCTTTGATTTCTTCAATGATCTCTTGGTTATTTAGTAGCGCACTTTTTAACCTCCATGTATTTTTGTTTTTTACAGTTTTTTTTCCTATAATTGATTTCCAGTCTCATAGTATTGTGGTTAGAAAAGATACCTGATACGATTTCAATTTTCTTAAATTTTCCGAGTCTTGATTTGTGACCCAAGATGTGTTGTATCCTGGAGGATGTTCCATGTGCACTTGAGAAGAAAGTGTATTCTACCACTTTTGGATGGAATGTTCTGTAAATACCAAGTAGATATGTCTGGTATATTGTGTCATTTAAAGCTTGCGTTTCCTTATTTATTTTCTGTTTGGATGATCTGTCCATTGGCGTAAGTGGGGTGTTAAAGTCCCCTACTATTATGTGTTACTGTCAATTTCTCCTTTCATGGTTGTTAGCATTTGCCTTATGTATAGAGGTGCTCATATGTTGGGTGCATAAAGGTTTATAATTGTTATATCTTCTTCTTGGATTGATCCTTCGATCATTACGTAGTGTCCCTCCTTATCTCTTGTAACAGTCTTTATTTTAAAGTCTATTTTATGTGATATGAGTATTGCTACTCCAGCTTTCTTTTGATTTCCATTTGCATGGAATATCTTTTTCCATCCCTTCACTTTCAGTCTGTATGTGTCCCTAGGTCTGAAGTGGGTCTCTTGTAGACAGCATATATACGGGTCTGGTTTTTGTATCCATTCATCCAGTCTGTGTCTTTTGGTTGGGACCTTTAATCCATTTACATTCAAGGTTATTATCAATATGTATGTTCCTATTATCATTTTCTTAATTGTTTTGGGTTTGTTTTTGTGGGTCTTTTTCTTCTCTTGTGTTTCCCGCTTAGAGAAGTTTCTTTAGCATTTGTTATAAAGCTGGTTTGGTGATGCTGAATTCTCTTAGCTTTTGCTTGTCTGAAAAGTGTTTGTCTTCTCCATTGAATCTGAATGAGATCCTTGCCAGGTAGAGTAATCTTGGTTGTAGGTTTTTCTCTTTCATCACTTTAATTACATCCTGCCACTCCCTTCTGGCCTGCAGAATTTCTGCTGAAAAATCAGCTGATAATCTTATGGTATGTTATTTTTTGTTTTTCCCTTGCTGCTTTTAATATTTTTTCTTTGAGTTTAATTTTTGTTAGTTTGATTAATATATGTGTTGGTGTGTTTTTCCTAGGGGTTATCCTGTATGGGACTCTGTGTGCTTCCTGGACTTGGGTGACTGTTTCCTTCCCCATGTTATGGAAGGTTTCAACTATGATCTCTTCAAATATTTTCACAGACCCTTCTTTTCTGGGACCCTTATAATTCGAATGTTGGTATGTTTATTGCTGTCTCAGAGGTCCCTGAGATTGTCTTCAATTCTTTTCATTCTTTTTTCTTTATTCTGCTCCTTGGCAGTTATTTCCAAAATTTTGTCTTCCAGCTCACTTATTCGTTCTTCTGCCTCTGTTATTCTGCTACTGATTCCTTCTAGTATATTTTTCATTTTAGTTATTGTGTTGTTCATCTCTGTTTGTTTGTTCTTTAGTTCTTCTAGATCTTTGTTAAACATTTCTTGTATTTTCTCATTCCACCCTTCCATTCTGTTTCCGAGATTCTGGATCATCTTTACTATCATTACTCTGAATTCTTTTTCAGGTAGATTGCCTATTTCCTCTTCATTTATTTGGTCTTAGAGGTTTTTACTTTTTTCCTTCATCTGTGACGTATTTTTTTGCCATCTATTTTTTTTTTTTTTTATGAGTGGGACTGTGTTCCTATTTTACTGGTTGTTTGGCCTGAGGCTTCTAATACTTGAGTTTGTAGGCTGTTGGGTAGAGCTGGGTCTTGGTGCTGAGATGAGGAGCTCTGTGAGACCTCACTCCAATGAGTATTCCCTGGGGTCTGAGGTTCTCTGTTAGTCCAGTGGTTCAGACTTGGAACCCCACTGCAGGAGCTTCCGCCCAACCCCTGGCTCGCCAGTCAAGATCCCACAAGCCATGTGGAGTGGCAAGAAAAAAAAAGAAAGAGCAATAACAAAGTAAAAAATAAAATTAGACTAGGAAACTAACAAATATGTTAGAAAGAATGTAAAAATAAAAATATAGATGAATCAACCACCGCAAGGTACATCAGTACCACAATAGTAAAAAAGAGGAGGATAAAGGAAAAAAAAAAAAGGCAGAGGGCAGGAGGGGGAAGGCATTAGCTGTGGAGAGTGGGCCCTAAGCAAGGGGAGGTTTGGGTGGTGGGTGGGGCTATGCTCAGGACCCACAGGGCTGGAAAATGCCCTGGGGGCTGTGGGGGGTGGGGCTTAGGCTCAAGGAACTGAAGGGCCCCAAGCGGGCGCCCCAACCCTTGTCTCAGAGAGCAGGGAACCTTATCTGGGAGCCCAGCAGGCTTCCTGGGCTTGAGTGGGCGGGGCAAACGCCCTCCTCTCCTCTCCTGCTCCTCTGGTCTGGGTCTGGGAGGGCCCCTCCCGCCTGTGTCTCCTGATCTCCCCGGCCTCCCTCCTATGCCCGCAGGACCAATGCAGCTGGGCAGGTGTGTGAAGGGGGGGGCCTTGTTGGGCAGGTGACTGGCCTGGGAGCTCAGGAGCCTCCCCGTGCCCAAGTGAGCAGGCCATTGCCCATTACTCCTCTCCCTCTCCTCCCCAAGGGCCCCTCCCACCTGCCACTCCTGATCTCCCCAGCCTCCCTCCTATGCCCACAGGACCAATGCAGCCAGGCAGGGGTGTGAAGGGGGGGCCTTGTAGAGCAGAGGACTGGCCTGGGAGCTCAGGAGCCTCCCCGTGCCTGAGTGAGCAGGCCATTGTCCACCACTCCTCTCCCTCTCCTCCCCAAGGGCCCCTCCCACCTGCCACTCCTGATCTCCCCAGCCTCCCTCCTATGCCTCCAGGACCCACGCGTCCTGGTTGGGCTTTGGAGGGGGGGAACCAGCTTGGGAGCTCAGCAGGCCCCCCGGCCCAAGTGGGCCAGGCAGTTGCCCTATGCTTCTCGCTTGCTCTTCCCAGAGAGTCCCTCCCACCTGCCTCTCCTGATGTCCCCAGCCTCAGGGGCGCCGATCTTGCCTGGCCTCCACTTCTCCTCCCCCGCCTTGGTCCCTCTACGTTCTACCGGTTCACTCTGGGGTTCCTCCTGTCTCCTTGGGGATCAGAGTACCCCAGCAGCAGCCAGCAGGCACCCTAGTTGTGGGGAGACACTAATTCCACGTCTTCCCGCACCACCATCTTGTCTCCTGCCCTGATGTGTATCCTTTTAATGTGCTGTTAGATTCAGTTTGCTAGTATTTTGTTGAGGACTTTTGCATATATATATATATATATATATATTTATATTCATAAGAGTATTAGAGACTATAATTTTCCTGTGGTGTTTTTATCTTTTGTATCAGACAAATGCTGGCCTCATAAAATGAATTAGGAAGTGTTCCCTCCTGTTGCCTTTTCTGGAAGAGTTTGAGGTGTTAATTCTTAAGTGTTTGTAGTGTTCTTCAAGTCTTTCTTCTTTTTAAATGTAGCTGTTTACTGTAACATAGTTTCCTCTCAGCACTGCCCTTGCTGAATCCCATTAGTTTTGGTATGCTGTATCTTCATTTTCATTTGTCTTTAAGCACTTTTAGCATGTTTAAGACAGTTTTTTGACAATGTCTTTGTCTAATAATTCCAGTCTGACCTTCCTTGGAAACTGTTTTAGTCAATATATTTTATTCCTTTCAAGAGTCCATACTTTCCTATTTCTTGGAATGCCTTGTGATTTTTTTTGTTGAAACTGGACATTTTACTATCATGATATATTATCTGTGGAAATCAGATTTTCCCCTTCCCCAAGGTTTGACCTTTTTTTTTTTGAATTGTTGAAGGTTGTAGTGGTACATTTGTTTCATGAATTTACTCAACTGTTTTTCTAGATAGCGTATTCCTTGCCACTGTAGTCACTGAAGACTGTTGCTTAACTTGTGTTCAGGTAGCGTTTTGACAGAGATTTCCTTGAATACCAGGAGCCAAAGAGAGAGAAAGAGAGAGAGAAAAGCTTTCCTAGTCTTTGCAGATTGGCTCAGCATTTAGCTCGGCTTGCAATGAGCCTAAGGTTAAGCCCAAAGTGAAAGATTATGGTCTTCTTAGGTAGTTTTTGAGCAAGCACCTTATCCTGGGCATGTGTGTGACTTTATAAATTCCCTGAAAATGTGAGTGAATTTTTTTTTTTTAATTTATTTTTAGCTGTGTTGGGTCTTTGTTGCTGCACGTGGGCTTTCTCTAGTTGCGGCGAGCAGGGGCTGCTCTTCGTTGAGGTGCTCGGGCTTCTCATTAGGGTGGCTTCTCTTGTGGAGCATGGGCTCTAGGTGCGCGGGCTTCAGTAGTTGTGGCACATGGGCTCAGTAATTGTGGCTCGTGGGCTCTAAAGCGCAGGCTTAGTAGTTGTGGCACACAGGCTTAGTTGCTCCGTGGCATGTGGGATCTTCCCAGACCAGGGCTCGAACCCGTGTCCCCTGCACTGGCAGGCGGATTCTTAACCACTGCACCACCAGGGAAGCTCAATGTGAGTGATTTTTAGTGTTCTAACTACAAGGAAACTCTCTCTCTAGCTTTTCATCCTAGGTATTAGGCAGTCTGTTATCCCAGGCAGCTGTGGGTTGTTCGTTAGCCTTACAATCTTTTCAAGCAGTGCCCTCAGCTTTTCCAGCCTGTAGGAGACCCAAGTTAGGAAAAACAAGAGCCAAGCACCTTACATTAGTCCTTCAGGTAGCTCCCAGACAGGTTTAGAACAGACATACACAATCATTTGTGAATAAAATATGCTGTGCTCCCTTCAGAACTAAGGACCAGGATCCCACATTGGAAATGGGTACTGCAATTTTCATCACTGTTGCCAGGCTGGGGGAGTCATGGGGCAAGGGCAAGTAAAATCACCACAAAGCTTTCCTAGTTTTTAAGCTTCCTTTTTCTTGATATCAGCGATTGCTTGATTGCTGTAAACTTTTGACTGTTTTACGGAGTTCTAACAAAGCTCTTACAGTTTGCTTGTTTTTCAGTGTTTCTGTCAGGTGAGCTAGGAGCTTCCTACTCTGTCATTTTGCCGATGTCACTTCTCTTTTCGGGTTTTAAACTATTAAGGACTTAGATGTAAAAGTGACTTTTCTGTCAAGCAACATCAGAATTAGAGCTATTGAATAAAAGTGACTTTTGAATGAGTTTATGTCAAAGCAGTGTCCTAGAACTTACTGTTTTTTTCCCCTATATTAGGCCTTCTCATTTCATGGATGTGTCATTACGTAGCTTCTCCCTTTGTTGTGACCTGTTACGCCGGGTTTGCCACACAGCAGTAACTTACTGTAAGGATGCTTTAGAAAGTCATCTCCATGTTATTGTTGGTACACTTATACCCCTTGTGAATGATCAGATGGAGGTTCAGGAACAGGTAATTTCCCAAATCATATTCAAAATGACATTTGAAATACACTGATAAAGTATTGTTGGAAGGAGCTGAGTATTTTATGTTTACTTGGTGTTATCAGTAATTTTAGTGGAAATATTCTTTGAAAAATAGTGGGGAAAACATTCTCAGTGAATTAATCCTTGTAATCATTTAATTACAGAGCACCTAGTAATTTTGATCTAATAAATAACCTGATTTCTATCTCTTACTTATGCTGAAGTGTAGAGGTAGTCAAAACTAAGGATGTAGTTCACTCCACTATGATGGTGTGTGAGGTATTACTTATATAAAATGTTTCAGTAGTATTGACAACTGTATTACCTCAGTGTCCATCCTGTAGTAAAGGCCTTACATATTTGTTGAGTTATTTGAAAGCACAGAAATAGTAGTAGCTGGGTGCCTTAGAAGTGATTTTATCTGAACTAAGTAGAGTTTTTATCATTTATTACAGTGGGTTTGCTTGTTTTACTTTAAAATATAATTAATCCATTTCTCCTCTTGATTTTTTCTTTTTTAATTATGTTTAGGTATTGGACTTGTTGAAATACTTAGTGATTGATAACAAGGATAATGAAAATCTCTATATCACGATTAAACTTTTAGATCCTTTTCCTGACCATGTTGTCTTTAGGGATTTGCGTATTACTCAGCAGAAAATCAAATACAGTAGAGGACCCTTTTCACTTTTGGAGGTAATAATTATTCCATAATATTGCTATTTTGTATTAGAGAGGTTAGTAGTACTTTTTGGAAACCTCTAATGCTCTGAAAGTAAAAACCAATCTTTTTTAAAAATTGTAATTAAAGAAAACATAACATGAAATCTGTCCTCTTAACAGATAAAAAACTGAATCTTAATATATACTCTTGCATTGCAGTAAAAGTGTAAATTCAAAATTTCTTGATAAAAATCTGAATTTAAATATTGAAGAAATATGATATAAAATATGCTTGATTTTCATACACATAAGATTCATTAATATCTCAAAATTACCATCTGACCCTCTGTCAGGCAATATAATGTTTGAATTAGAGAAGATATGTAACTTTCTGAAGAGTTTTTCAAGTTTTAATCTTGTTTTAACCTTTATAAACTTCAAAACTATGTTCAGATAGATTTTTCTTTATAAATCTTATTATAATTTTAAAATTATACTCTACATTTGACTATAATCAGTATGAAAATGTGGTTAAATATATTAAGATAAAACTAGAGTTGCAGTACTAAATATATAGAAATTTAAGCTTTTCCCTCTGAGTATGCTATAACAATCTTAAACTCTAAATACTGTATCATGAGAGAGTCTATTGCAATTTAAATGATTAAAACATTATAGGATTTGAAGTGAAATAAGTAATATATTTCTACCTTGTTTGGTAGTAACACTGTTATGAATCAGTATCTGTAGAAGGCACTAATTAAAAAAAATTTTTAAGTTTTATTTTACAGACTCAACCACTACATGTCAAAAGCAAGTTACATTTTTATCTAATTTTCTATTTTAGGAAATTAACCATTTTCTCTCAGTAAATGTTTATGATGCACTTCCACTGACAAGGCTTGAAGGACTGAAGGATCTTCGAAGACAACTAGAGCAACATAAAGATCAGATGATGGATCTTATGAGAGCATCTCAGGGTACTAATTTTAATGACTTGGGTTATTTGTACCCATTTCTTTTGAAAGAATCTTTTATAAATTCTTGCTCTTGGTTTAATTGCAACAGATTTAGTTCATTTCAGACCCTCATCAGTTCTCATTTAGTTATGAAAGACTTCCTAAGTGGTCTCCTCACCTTGAACTACTCCCATTTTATCCGTTCTCTGCACCTCTGCCAGAATGATTTCTCTAAGTCCAAATCATGTTATTCCACTCCTTAAAAAATGTTAACAATTTGCTACTGCCTAAAAGAAAAATTTGAATTCCTTAGAGCAGGCATGCAAGGTAATTTGTCTCTGCCTACTACCCCAATTTATCTAAATAAAAGAAATGTTATTTTTCATTTTATTTTAAACATCTTAGCCATGTATGTGTTTTGTGTGTATGTATATATGTATGTGTTTTGTATATATACACATATTTATATGTGTTTCTAGGTTTTTGGTTTTTTTTTTTACTTAAAACATCCATTTTATGTTGATCTGATTTGAGTTTAGGTTATTATAGTACTGCACTTGGTGGAAACTCTTTCTGCTTATGTTTTGATTTTCATCTTCCTGAGCTCATTAACTTCAAGTTTCTATTGTGATATTTTTATCCTCAGTACTTTTAAAAATTAATTTTGTTTTGACAATCCAAAATCTGAGTTTCTAGTGTATTTGTTCTTAAGATAGGTATACATATATATATATATATATGTATATATGTGTGTGTGTGTGTGTGTATATATATATATATATATATATATGTATGTATATATATATATATAATCTTTTGTGTTTGGGTATTTTATTGATCCAGACCAATATAGCCAATAGATGTTTGTAGCTATTTAAATTTAAATGAATTAAAATTCAATAAAATATAAAGTTCAATTTCTTTGTAGTATTAGCACATGTCAGATTCTCTGTAGTAACATGTGGCTTGTGGCTGTCATTGGACAGCACAGATTATAGACCATTTTCATCATTGCAGAAAGTTCTGTTGGACAGTGCTGGTCTATTCTGTATGCAAGAAGCTAAAAAACCAAGCATGCTCCCAAGGTTCCTTCTAGTTTAATGTTGAATGATTATGTGTTTCTAACTGTGATTTTGCTAAGGTATTGATTTCTCTGCACAACTTAAGATATTTTTCTCTGTCTGTCTGCCAAATATTGCTGATCATTTTTACATGATTCTCTTTAAGAAGAAAGTTCATATACATTCATTCACCTCATATTTTTGAAATGCTCACAATTTAAAATCTTTTTTAAAAACTTTGTAAAAGTTTTCTAGTCACACAATTTAATATATGAGCATAGTATAAAGAAAAGTGTTGTCTTACTGTAGCTTAAACTAATTTTTTCAAAACTGCTTCTAGATAACCCTACAGATGGTGTAATGGTGAAGCTAGTTGTCAGCTTGTTGCAGTTATCCAAGATGGCAGTAAACCACACTGGTGAAAGAGAAGTTTTAGGTAAACTATTCGGCTGAATGAATTTGAGTTTTTTTGTTTGGATGGTCATCTTCATAGCATTTTAAAAATCAGTAAAAGTTTGTTATTTGGAGTATTGGGGAAATGTGAGATGCTTTTTATATTTCTGTTTAGTTCAATTCTCCCTAAGCAGCCCTCCTTTCATATTTTCCTCCCTTAGACATTCATGTAAAGTAAAAAGTTAGTGATTAACACATGTGCATAACTATTAATTTGAAAATGCCTTGTGAATATTTAGGAAAGTCAGAAAAACCTATTTGTAGCATTAAGTTGCAAATAAATTGGCTTCTGATACATTTTATAGATATAACTGACTGGTACTTAATATCTTTTTTATATAACAGAAAGAATGAGGACTTGGAGGGCTATATTAAGCTCAGATATTAAAACCATATTCAAGTCCTTTTCTGCCACCATTTGGGGGTAACCTAATGTAAGATAAATAGCCATCATCATTCCTGGTATAGGTGTTTTAGATTTGGTGATCACAGGATGGAAAAATCACATGATTAAAGTCAGCTTGAAGTTGTCATGAAATAATTGCTTCAAATAAGAAGAGTGGGAGAAATAAGAGATGCTTCACAGATTCTACTGTCTTTCAACAGAGTCTTTCTTAGCTTCTCAGTGGAGGTCTAGTGTCTAGGGTACTTCTTTTCTTATAAATTTTTTATTGAAATATATCTTACATATAGAAAAGTCATAAGTATATAACTTGAAGAATTTTTTGCAAAGAGAACACACCTGTGCATCTAGCACCCAGACCAAGAAACAGAACCTTATCAGTACTCTAGAACTTTCCTTTGACCAAGGAATTTACCCTTTGTCCATAGTAGCACTGCTTCTGGGGACAAATATCACTTGCTACAGGAGGCCTAAGTGGCTTTCCTGCATAGCATAAAATCTTAGTGATTTGTACCCACAGCTAATGTCATATTTAATGGTGAAAGACTGAATGTCTTCCTCAGATCAGGAATGAGACAAAGTTGCCCACTGCTATTCACCATTATACTGGAAGTTATAGCCAGAGCAATTGAACAAAAACTGGAAAGCAAAGAAGTTAAAACTATCTCTAGGGCTTCCCTGGTGGTGCAGTGGTTGGGAGTCCGCCTGCCAATGCAGGGGACACGGGTTCTTGCCCCGGTCCGGGAAGATCCCACATGCCGTGGTGCGGCTGGGCCCGTGAGCCATGGCCCCTGAGCCTGTGCGTCCGGAGCCTGTGCTCCGCGACGGGAGAGGCCACAACAGTGAGAGGCCTGCATACCGCAAAAAAAAAAAAACACAAAACTATCTCTATTCACAGATGACATTACTGTGTGTG
>RJWK010065849.1:0-11972 GCA_004363435.1 Platanista minor | reverse complement strand
CATTTAATTTTTTTTTTAAACATCTTTATTGGAGTATAATTTCTTTAAAGTGTGGTACTTTCTGCTTTATAACAAAGTGAATCAGCTATACATATACATATATCCCCATATCTCCTACCTCTTGCGTCTCCCTCCCACCCTCCCTATCCCACCCCTCTAGGTGGTCACAAAGCACCGAGCTGATCTCCCTGTGCTATGTGACAGCTTTCCACTAGCTATCTATTTTACATTTGGTAATGTATATATGTCTATGCCAATCTTGCACTTCATCCCAGCTTACCGTATCCCCTCCCTGTATCCTCAAGTCCATTCTCTATGTCTGCCTCTTTATTCCTATCCTGTCTTTATGTTCTTCAGAACCATTTTTTTTTTTTAGATTCGATATATATGTGATAGCATATGGTATTTTTTTTCTGTGTCCGTTTACAGAAATTATCTGTTTCTGAATTACATTAATCGGCATTACAGACCCTAGGTCCATCCAACTCACTACAAATAACTCAATTTTGTTTCTTTTTATGGCTGAGTAATATTCCATTGTATATATGTGCCACATCTTCTTTATCCATTCATCTGTCAATGGACACTTAGGTTGCTCCCATGTCCTGCCTATTGTAAATAGAGCTGTAATGAACATTGTGGTACATGACTCCTTTTGAATTATGGTTTTCTCAGGATATATGCCCAGTAGTGGGATTGCTGGGTCATATGGTAGTTCTATTTTTGGTTTTTAAGGAACCTCCATACTGTTCTCCATAGTGGCTGTATCAATTTACATTCCCACCAACAGTGCAAGAGAGTTCCCTTTTCTCCACATCCTCTCCAGCATTTATTGTTTATAGATTTTTTGATGATGGCCATTCTGACCAGTGTGAGATGATATGTCATTGTAGTTTTGATTTGCATTTCTCTAATGATTAGTGCTGTTGAGCATCCTTTCATGTGTTTGTTGGAAATCTGTATATCTTCTTTGGAGAAATGTCTGTTTAGGTCTTCTGCCCATTTTTGGATTGGGTTGTTTGTTTTTTTTGATGCATGCACTGCTTGAGATGCATACGCTGCTTTGAGATGCATGTGCTGCTTGTAAATTTTGGAGATTAATCCTTTGTCAGTAGCTTCATTTGCAAATATTTTCTCCCATTCAGAGGTTTGTCTTTTCATCTTGTTTATGGTTTCCTTTGCTGTACAAAAGCTTTTAAGTTTCATTGGGTCCCATTTGTCTATTTTTGGTTTTATTTCCATTTCTCTAGGTGGTGGGTCAAAAGGTACCTTTCTGTGATTAATGTTGTAGAGTGTTCTGCCTATGTTTTCCTCTAAGAGTTTTACAGTGTCTGGCCTTATATTTAGGTATTGAATCCATTTTGAGTTTATTTTTGTGTATGGTGTTAGGGAGTGTTCTAATTTCATTCTTTTAAATGTAGCTGTCCAGTTTTCCCAGCACCAGTTATTGAAGAGGCTGTCTTTTCTCCATTGTATATTCTTGCCTCCTTTATCAAAAATAAGGTGACCATGTGTGTGTGGGTTTATTTCTGGTTTTGTATCCTGTTCCATTGATCTATATTTCTGTTTTTGTGCCAGTACCATACTGCCTTGATTACTGTAGCTTTGTAGTACAGGCTGAAGTCAGGGACCCTGATTCCTCCAGCTCCGTTTTTCCTTCTCAATATTTCTTTCACTCTTTGGGGTCTTTTGTGTTTCCATACAAATTGTGAAATTTTCTGTTCTAGTTCTGTGAAAAATGCCTTTGGTAGTTTGATAGGGATTGCACTGAATCTGTAGATTGCTTTGGGTAGTATAGTCATTTTCACAATGTTGATTTTTCCAATCCAAGAACATTGTATATCTCTCCATCTGTTTGTACCATCTTTAATTTCTTTCATCAGTGTATTATAGTTTTCTGCATACTGTTCTTTTTTCTCCTTAGGTAGGTTTATTCCTAGGCATTTTATTCTTTTTGTTGCAATGGCAAATGGGAGTGTTTCCTTAATTTCTCTTTCAGATTTTTCATCATTAGTGTATAGGAATGCAAGAGATTTCTATGCATTAATTTAGTATCCTTCTACTTTACCAAATTCATTGATTAGGTCTAGTAATTTTCTGGTAACATCTTTAGGATTCTCTATATATAGTATCATGTCATCTAAAAACAGTGACAGTTTAACTTCTTCTTTTCCAGTTTGGATTACTTTTATTTCTTTTTCTTCTCTGATTGCTGTGGCTAAAACTTCCAAAACTATGTTGAATAAGAGTGATGAGAGTGGACAACCTTGTCTTGTTCCTGATCTTAGAGGAAATCGTTTCAGCTTTTCACCATTGAGGATGATGTTGGCTGTGGGTTTGTCATATATGGTCTTTATTATGTTGAGGTAAGTTCCCTCTATGCCTACTTTCTGGAAGGTTTTTTATCATAAATGGGTGCTGAAATTTTTTGAAAGATTTTTCTACAGCTATTGAGATGACCATATGGTTTTTCTCCTTCAGTCTGTTAATATGGTTTATCACATTGATTGATTTGCACATGTTGAAGAATCCTTGCATTCCTGGGATAAACCCCACTTGATCGTGGTGTATGATCTTTGTAATGTGCTGTTGGATACTGTTTGCTAGTATTTTGTTAGGATTTTTGTATCTATTTTCATCAGTGATATTGGCCTGTAGTTTTCTTTCTCTGTGACATCTTTGTCTGGTTTTGGTATCAGGGTGATGGTGGCCTTGTTGAATGAGTTTGGGAAGGTCTCCCCCTCTGCTATATTTTGGAAGAGTTTGAGAAGGATAGGTATTATCTCTTCTCTAAGTGTTGATAGAATTTGCCTGTGAAGCCATCTGGTCCTGGTCTTTTGTTTGCTGGAAGATTTTTAATCACAGTTTCAATTTCAGTGCTTGTGATTGGTCTGTTCATATTTTCTATTTCTTCCTGTTTCAGTCTCGGAAGGCTGTGCATTTCTAAGAATTTGTCCATTTCTTCCAGGTTGTCCATTTTATTGTCATATAGTTGCTTGTAGTAATCTGTCATGATCCTTTCATTTCTGCAGTGTCAGCTATTACTTCTCTTTTTTCATTTCTAATTCTATTGATTTCAATCTTCACCCTTTTTTTCTTGATGAGTTGGTCTAAAGGTTTATTAATTTTGTATATATTCTCAAAGAACCAGCTTTTAGTTTTATTGATCTTTGCTACTGTTTACTTCAATTCTTTTTCATTTACTTCTGATCGGATCTTTATGATTTCTTTCCTTCTGTTAACTTTGGGGTTTTTTGTTCTTCTTTCTCTAATTGCTTTAGGTGTAAGGTTAAGTTGTTTATTTGAGATGTTTCTTGTTTCTTGAGGTAGGATTGTATTGCTATAAACTTCCCTCTTAGAACTGCTTTAGCTGCATCCCGTAGGTTTTGCATCAACGTGTTTTCATTGTTATTTGTTTCTAGGTCTTTTTTAAATTTCCTCTTTGATTTCTTTAGTGATCTCTTGGTTATTTAGTAGTGTATTGTTTACCCTCCATGTGTTTGTACTTTTTACAGATTTTTTCCTGTAATTGATATCTAGTCTCATAGCACTGTGGTCAGAAAAGATACTTGGTATGATTTCAATTTTCTAAAATTTACCGAGGCTTGATATGTGACCCAGGATATGATCTATCTTGGAGAATGTTCCATGAGCATTGAGAAGAAAGTGTATTCTGTTGTTTTCAGATGGAATGCCCTATAAATATCAATTAAGTCCATCTCGTGTAATGTATCATTTAAAGCTTGTGTTTCTTTATTTATTTTCATTTCGGATGATCTGTCCATTGGTGAAAGTGAGGAGTTAAAATCCCCTACTATTATGGTGTTACTGTCGATCTGCCTCACGTATTGAGGTGCTCCTATGTTGGGTGTATAAATATCTACAGTTGTTATATCATCTTCTTGCACTGATCCCTTGATCATTATGTACTGTCCTTCTTTGTCTCTTGTAATAGTCTTTATTTTAAAGTCTGTTTTGTCTAATATGAGAATTGCTAGTCCAGCTTTCTTTTGATTTCCATTTGCATGGAATATCTTTTGTCATCCCCTCACTTTCAGTCTGCATGTGTCCCTACGTCTGAAGTGCATCTCTTGTAGACAGCATATATATAGGTCTTGTTTTTTTATACATTCAGCCAGTCTATGTCTTCTGGTGGGAACATTTAATCCATTTACATTTAAGGTAGTTATCTATATGTATGTTCCTATTATCATTGTCTTAGGTTTTTTGAGTTTGTTATTGTAGGTCTTTTCCTTCTCTTGTGTTTCTTGCCTCTGGAAGTTCCTTTAGCATTTGCTGTAAAGCTGGTTTTGTGGTGCTGAATTTTCTTAGCTTTTGCTTGTTTCTAAAGGTTTTATTTTTTCTGTTGAATCTGAATGAGATCCTTTCTGAGCAGAATAATCTTGGTTGTAGGTTTTTTTTTCCTTTCATTACTTTAAATATGTCCTGCCACTCCCTTCTGGCTTGCAGAGTTTCTGCTGAAAAATCAGCTGTTAACCTTATGGGGATTCCCTTGTATGTTATTTGCTCTTTTCTCCATTGCTGCTTTTAATATTTTTCTTTTGTATTTAATTTTTCTCAGTTTGATTAATATGTGTCTTGGCATGTTTCTCCTTGGATTTATCCTGTATGGGACTCTCTGTGCTTCCTGGACTTGACTGACTATTTCCTTTCCCATATTAGGGAAGTTTTCAACTATAGTCTTTTCAAATATTTTCTCAGTCTCATATTTTCTTTTCTTCTTCTTCTTCTTGGACCCTTATAATTCTAATGTTGGTGTGTTTAATATTGTCCCGGATGTCTCTGAGACAGTCCTCTATTCTTTTCATTCTTTTTAACTTTATTCTGCTCTGCAGTAGTTATTTCCACTATTTCATCTTCCAGGTCACTTTTCCGTTCTTCTGCCTCAGTTATTCTGCTATTGATTCCTTCTAGAGAATTTATAATTTCATTTATGGTATTGTTCATCATTGTTTGTTTGCTCTTTAATTCTTCTAGGTCCTTGTTAAATGATTCTTGTAATTTCTCCATTCTATTTCCAAGATTCTGTATCACCTTTAATATCATTGCTCTGAATTCTTTTTCAGGTAGACTGCCTATTTCGTCTTCATTTGTTTGGTCTTGTGGGTTTTTACCTTGCTCCTTCATCTGCTGTGTGTTTCTTTGTCTTCTCATTTTGCTTAACTTACTGTGTTTGGGGGCCTCCTTTTCGCAGGCTGTAGGTCTGTAGTTCCCATTGTTTTTGGTGTCTGTCCCCAGTCGGTGAGGTTGGTTCAGTGGCTTGTGTAGGTTTCCTAGTGGAGGGGATTGGTGCCTATGTTCTAGTGGGTGGGGCTGGATCTTGTCTTTCTGGTGTGCAGGACTGCGTCTGGTGGTATGTTTTAGGATGTCTATGATCTTATGATTTTAGGCAACCTCTCTGCTAATGGGTGGGGTTGTGTTCCTGTCTTGCTAGTTGTTTGGCATAGGGTGTCCAGCATGGTAGCTTGCTGGTTGTTGAGTGGAGCTGGCTCTTAGCATTGAGATGGAGATCTCTGGGAGAGCTTTTGCCATTTGATAGTATGCGGAGCCAGCAGGTCTTTGGTGAACAGTGTCCTGAACTCAGCTCTTCCACCTCAGAGGCACTGGGCTGACACCCAGCTGGAGCACCAAGATGCTGTCAAGCCCCACGGCTCAGAAGAAAAGGGAGCAATGAAAGAAAGAAAAAAATTATAAAATGAAGTTATTAAAATAAAAAAAGATTATTAAAAATAAAAAGTTTTAAAGTCATAAAAAAAGCAAGAAAGAAAGAAAGAAGAGAGTAACCAAACCAATAAACAAATCCACCAATGATAACAAGCACTAAAAACTATACTAGAAACAAACTCAAAAACAAAAACCTGAGAGATAGAACCCTAGGACAAATGGTAAAAGCCATGGCTATACAGACAAAATCACACAAAGAAGCATACACATACACACTCACAAAAAGAGAAAAAGGAAAAAAAATTATATATCTATATACAGAAAAAAAAGAGAGCAACCAAATCAATAAACAAAACTACCAATAATAAACTCTAAATACTAAACTAAGGTAAACATAAAACCAGAAACAAATTAGATGCAGAAGGCAAACCCCAAGTGTACAGTTGCTCCCAAAGTCCACCGCCTCAATCTTGGGATGATTTATTGTCTATTCAGGTATTTCAGAGATGCAGTGTACCTCAAGTTGATTGTGGAGATTTAATCTGCTGCTCCTGAGGCTGGTGGGAGAAATTTCCCTTTCTCTTCTTTGCTTGCACAGCTCCTGGGGTTTAGCTTTGGATTTGGCCCCACCTCTGCATATAGGTGGCCTGAGGGCATCTTTTGGGAAGTCTGCAGTCTTCTGCCAGTGTTCAGCAGGTGTTCTGTAGTTGTTCCACATGTAGATGTATTTTTTTTTTTTTTTTTTTTTTTGTGGTACGCGGGCCTCTCACTGTTGTGGCTTCTCCCGTCCCGGAGCACAGGCTCCGGACGTGCAGGCTCAGCGCCCATGGCTCACGGGTCCAGCCACTCCGCGGCACGTGGGATCTTCCCGGACCAGGGCATGAACCTGTGTCCCCTGCATCGGCAGGCGGACTCTCAACCACTGCGCCAACAGGGAAGCCCATGTAGATGTATTTTTGATGTGCTTGTGGGGAGGAAGTTGATCTCCATGTCTTACTCCTCTGCCATCTTGAAGGTCTCCTTGCTCTGAAAAGCTTACAATAATTTAGCTGAGATTCAACTTGATCCTCCTCATTTCAATTCACTTTCTTGCCTTCTTCCCGCTCCACCCTTATTTTCCCTGTCTGAAGCAAGGTCCTGGAGTAACACCCCACTGTGTGCTGCAGACCAATGAACAAGACACGGAGGCAGGCTTTTCTCCCTGGCATTTAATTGTATTCTTTGTCTTTTTTATGTTTATAGGGCCTTATTGTTAGGACATCAATTTAATATTGTGGAGGTAGTTCTTTGATTAAACTATGGAATGTTCTACTTGAAACTTTGAATATATTTGGGGGTTGGAAATGAGATATGATATTGTAATATTATATAGAGAGAACAAGTTCCACGAAGTTGTAAGTTTCTTTTCAGAACACAGGGATGATTTGGAAGTGAGTAGGTTAGTAGTCGATGCGAAGAGCCATCCCGACCAACCCTTCTTGCCTATGTTCTTTCAACTTGAGAAAATGGACATTAGCCTGGGGATACTATGTTGCAATTTAAGGAGAGCAAAGTGTCCAAAATAGTAAGAGTGCCTAAAGCAATTTTCCTTCACTCTGCACACTTTCTTAGCTATTGGTGCCTCATGGGGAGCAAATTGGTGTTGTGTAAGGAACACCTGCTTTCAAGTTGGGGAACCTGGATTATTAACTCCTCTTTCTAACACCTAGTAATGCTAAAATTGTCTCTTAACTTTTTTTGGTCTCAAATGTCTACTAGCTCTTAATATGTAGCATTTGATATATGATCTCCAGCATCCCTCTCAGTTATAAACATGAGAGCTTGAGAAAAAGGAAAGGAGAGATGGCTGACCTCAGAGTATAAATTCAGATTTATATGACTACTGGACTTTTGGGCAAATGAGGAATTCAACTGCAATTATATCAAGCTAAACATATTAAGTAAGGTATGGCACAATGTGTAAAGCAAAGCATAACTTATTAAATATATATAGTTTATGAGTACTACTCATTTCATGATATGCTTCTAATATATTTATGAAAAATAAGCAGAAACCAAAAATTCCATTGCAAACATAAAAGTGTTGGGAAAAAAGGTTGATTTGTGGTTTTCAGGTGTCAGGAAGGGGAAAATCAAAGAAAATACATGAATTATGTAGCCTTGTGAAGGCAAACAACTAATCATAGCCAGTAATGCAATGGATGTGAGAACTTTACGAGAGTATCATAGATAAATAATCTCACACTGCCTTGGGATTTTAATTTAAAGAAAGGAAACATTCTTTTGGCTTACATTTGGTGTTACCACTGATTGCACTATTAAGAACTTAATTGATAGTGATATTAGGCCCTGTTAACTATTAAATAAGGGACAAGTAACTAATTGTTGGTACAAGTTTGTGATCATACCTCACTGAGGAATTATTGACATTATGTTCCATGTTGTTTCCAAATTACCAACTTATATAAACCTGTATAGACCATCTCAAGACAGATGTTACAATAAACAACATAGAGGACAATTTATTCATTCTACACTCATACAAATTGGTTAAAAAAATATTGGTTGAATGTAAAGTCATAGTGCTGAGAGGGCTATAAAATACATGTGACATTTGAAATAGTAGTTTGTACTAGAGGCTTAGTGTTAGCAATGAGAGGAGGAAATGAATGTACCACTGGAAAATCCTTTAAAGAATGGAAGAATGGAAAGTTAGAACAGTTATTATCTAGATGAAAATGTTTTGGGGGATTTAGGGAATAGAAAATCTAAAAGGACCTGGGAAAAACAATATAGAAGCATACAGATATTTTGAATATAATAGGGATTTAAAATGGCTTAAAGGAGTTAATGGGTTCACTGGGTTGACTGGACAAATGTTAATTTTTAAAAAAATGTTATCTAGTTTGAGTACCAAAAGAAGAGTACTATTTTGAATGTGAGCCAACCAACATGGGCCAAGCAAGATAATATTTCTCCAAGGCAGACGGAATGAATGAGACAGTATTGCAGACAGGTACTTGAGTGTTAACACCATGAGGATTAATAAGAATAAATATCAAACCTTTATTACTATGGGTCAGGCACAATCTTAAGCACTTTAAGCATATAAACCATACAATCTGCTCAGCATGGCAGTGTGTGTAGGTATCATTATTCTGTTTTACAGAAGAGGAAACTGAGTCACAAAAAAACTGAGTAAAGTGATTTGCCAAGAACACTCAGTAACTGGTAGAGTCAGGATTTGAATCCAGGCAGTCTGATTGCAGAGCAATTTTCTTAATTACTAGCAAAGATTAGTGCCTAGTGGATCCTACAGAGATCAAGGGAAGAACCTTGAGTGACATACACAGTTTGAAGTTGAGAGGTAGAAATGCAGCCAATAGAGGAAGAAAAAAAGGTCATCATTGTGGCCTCCAGCCAGTGCTCAATTAAACAACTGTTTTATCATAATGTTCAATTTCAAGAAGGAAGTTTTTATTATTTATTTATTTATTTATTTATTTATTGCAGTACGCGGGCCTCTCACTGTTGTGGCCTCTCCTGTTGCGGAGCACAGGCTCCGGACGCGCAGGCTCAGTGGCCATGGCTCACGGGCCCAGCCGCTCCACGGCATGTGGGATCTTCCCGGACCGGGGCACGAACCCCTGTCCCCTGCATCGGCAGGCGGACTCTCAACCACTGCGCCACCAGAGAAGCCCCCTACCTTCCTTCTTCCTTCTTGTTTTCTTTCATTGAAGAACTTTAAAGCTAATACTAGACATGTCGTTTCATCTTACATAATTCAATGTGCATAGTTTCAAATATGAATATAACTTATGTAACCCAATGATATTATCACAACTAACAAAATTTACAGTAATTCTTTACTATCATTCATATTGAAATGTCTACAATTGTCTGAAGAAGAGTACTTGTAGAGATGTCTTTTTGTAACCAAGGACTAAGCAAAATTCAGACATTGTGTGTGGTTTTTATGTATAATAAGTCTCCTTAAGTCTAAAGCAATTACCCACAGCCATTTAAAAATTTTTTTCATGTGAGGAATACATCAAAGAATCTAAGTCAGTCCTCCTATGAAATCTTCCACAATCTGGATGTGGTTCCATGCTTTTACTTTTTTAAAATTTTATACACATTTTAAAATATACATTTACCTTAAAACCTGCTAACCCCAGAGTTATTGTTTTCTTGTCCAGTTGTTGGCAGAGAAAGGGGATGGGGAGTAGAGGTCTATAAATAGAGGAGAGATAGGTAGAGGATAGGATGCACACACATATTTAATCTGCTTAGGTAAATGTTATATACAGTCGGGATATATTTATCTCCTCAAACTCATGGCAAATTCGAGACAGCTATTTTGATCATTTAATGATTTATTTACAAAATCGAAATCTACCTCCACTGGATTTGCATTTCATTGTTTGTCAGACTTGGTGGATTGTTGTTCATGTCAGCATCATCTATTCCTAACATTTTATGCTGTGATGGATTGTCTCAGTATCTTGACAATTATTATCAGTACAATTTCATGCCCTGAAAGCTGAGAGCTTAATGTTTTCTGAAGGTTTGCCATCCTAAAAGCAAGCAATTCTCTGAATAGAAAATTCACTGCATAAGTAGCTCTGCTGACCTTGTACTTTAGCCGTCCAGTCTCTTTTCCTAGTGGTGTTCCACATGTCTGCTTTCTCATGGACATATTGTGTACATTCCATTTCCTTTCATTTGTTACAATTTCTTTCCTTATCGATAAATTAGCATTCAATTATTTTTAACTCATAGTTCTTGCAAATGAAATTTAGTGTGATCATAGTCATCACTGTCATTGTTATCTATTAGTGACATAGCATATCATCATAAATATTTTACTGTTATATTGAAACTTTATTAAAACATTTAAGCATTGCAATTATCATTAATAATTATAAGCTTGATCATGTGGTCCATAATGTGAATATATATGAAAAGCAAATGTAATGACAAAATGAGCTGTTTTTATAAATCAGCCAATTTGTCAAACTGCCTATATCAGTGGCTAGTACAAAGTAAGAAGTTAATAAAAATCTGTTGAATGAGTGAGTGCCTAGTTTAGATGATACACCAGTGTTTTAAATATATGTTATGGCATTTTTCTTGGTTAGGTCAATTCATTGGTAACTGCAAATACTTATGTATTAGGTTATTTGCATTTCAGAAATCTGGACTCAAGGGTTAAAATGGCTTTTATGCTAATCAGTTAAATTACCAAGGTTGTATGAAGTACAAGTGGAAACCATTTGGATTATTGTTGTTTGCTCAGACATGTCAAATAATGTACAGATATGTGCTAAATTTACTAATACAACAGTTGTCATAATAGAAGATTGTACTGTTAGAAGGTGAACAAAGAGAACAATCTGCAGTAGCTTTGGAAACTGATGTAGCTGTTGCTTTGTCTCATAAAGGAAGTCTTGCTAGCTAGTACTCAAACCCCACAGGAACCTATTTGCCAGCCTAATATAAAATACAACTGAACTTTTCCTTCAAATACCAAATATGAGGTATACTACAAGTCTGCAAAAAAGATGTAAATGTAAGAATTCCTATATGTGACTTTCTCTGAATATTTTGCTTACCTCTAGAATATGCTCTCATAAGTTTATAATCACTTAGGAAACATATCTATTACTTTATTTTATTTATTCTGTGCTATTCTAGTCTAGATTGCAGTTTAGGGTTATCCCATGGGTGGTGAGAACTCACTGTTAGGATATTTTTAATGAGACAGGATTGCCACTTTATTAATAAAACATTCAGTAGGACTGAGTTCCAGGATCACACTTAGCTCCAGCTTGCTCACCTTTTCTTTGCAGTAATGTCTCTAATTTGTTGTATTAATTTGTATATATTTCATGTATTGACCAGGGAAATTTATTTAATTTGATCATGACCTTATTATTCAATTCTTAAATGTGAAACATAACCTTTTCTCCTCAAGTGGTGTCACGAAAGGTTGTTTCTTTTCTGTGCAGCAGATCAATGACTGTCAGGCAGGATGAGGCTTCTACCAGCTCTGAGTGGCACCTGGTGGTTATTTATAGCATGACCAGGCAAGCCATCTGTCTTTTCTGACAGCTTGCAGTGTTACTAACCCAGCATGGTGGTTTCCTCTAATGCTATTTGCAAAACATCCATCCATCTATTCATCATTCATTAATTCAACCTAGCTTTGATCAAGTGTGTATATATATATATATATATATATATATATATATATATTTTTTTTTTTTTTTTTTTTTTTTTTTTTT
>RJWK010065848.1:0-11972 GCA_004363435.1 Platanista minor | reverse complement strand
GCCAGGCTACCGACAGCTGCCCGGGGTCAAGGCTCCAAGTCTGGTGTCCCCAGCTGAGGCCAGAGCCTAGGGTCTCATGGAAGTGCTGGCCCCCCTCGGGGCAGCACGAGGGCAGCGAGAGCCCGGTGTGCCTCGGGGGTGCATTCTCAGAAGCCCTCACATCCAAGATCACCCAGCAACCCCAGAGCCCCCCGGGGCAGCCTTGGGCAGTGCCGCAGCCTAGCAGGAACTGAGGTTGACAGGAGCTGTGAGACGCCCGTCTGCGACGCTGCCCATGGGATGCTTTGCCTCGGGGCCTCTGAGGGACTCAGGCAGCCACTGCGTGGCCCTCGACAAGCCACGAGCCCCGTCCTCTGACCCAAGTCAGGGCGACAGACGCTGCGAGCCGCTCGGTGCTCGCCAGACCTCAAAACCCAAAAAACCAAAAAAACATGTTTTCTAACCCACAGGACACAGGCGTGAGCCAACAAATATTTGATCTGAAAGCAATGCCTTGCTCAGTTTCAGCTTTGTTTTGAAGGGACGGGACAAAACATCCCCAGCTGTGCAGAGCGTGTGTTTGGCCCCGGGGACGCTCTACGTTCCTTTCAGCTCAGAAATCTGGCCAGAGGTGTCTAACCGAAACCCCATCGTGAGGGTCACATAGTTGCCAGTCTGGAGGGTGAGGTGGGGCTGGGTGGCAGCAAGACCGTCCCTTTAAATAAGGAGGACCCAGAATACCCCGGGCTGCCGCGCTATCAACCCCAGATGCGTCTTCACTCACAAGGCGGCCTGTGAGGCAGAGGCACTTCCGCGTTCGGGCTCAGGGTGGCGCTGCGGACAGTGCAGCCAATAAGTAACCTGTTGACGGGTGAGATCAAGCTGTTCTGTTTTGTGGCGGTGTCTCTGTCTCTGGAGCGGCTCTTCCGCCCCCGGGGGATCCCTTCCTGAGCCCACCTCCTCCTTGCTCCAGAGATGCTGTCGCCCCCGGCCTGGAGCTCCGCTGACGTCGGTGTCCCCTAGGTGTTCTCAGCCACTGTCTTGGGGGCCAGACCACAGCCTGCTCCCACGCTGCATAAGAGGCAAAACCGCCAGGTCCATCCAGTGGCAAGAAATCCTGAAAGTGAAGGGTGAGCCGCAGGCAACTGGGCTTCTCTGCGACCCGGGGGCAGTCTCGAAGCAGGCGAAGGTGTGGGGCAAATCCGAGAGCGTGGTGGGTGCTCAGCCCCTCCCGGGCTCACGCTTTGCACACATGCAAGGAGACTCTCTGGACGGCAGTGTCTTCTCCAGGCCACGAAGCCTCTCAAGACACAGGTGAGGCGAGGACACGAGGCCCTGTGGCTGAGGCTGCGTGTGGGGACCCCCCCACCACGTCCATTCTCCCACCTTTCCCATTAACACAAGCCTGGGTTTCACTGGGCACAGAACCACCCAGAATACACTATGCTCCCCCAGACGCCCTGGCACCTGGGTGTGGCCGTGCGATTGGCCAGTGGGAGGTTAGCACAAGTGCTGCATGGAGCTTCTGGAAATTTCCTTCCAAGACAGGACTTAAAGTTCACACTTGGCCCACTTCTTCATCCCACCCTTGTGCTGTGATAAATCGTGATAGCCGGTCTCCTCAGAAATATTCCCACCTATCCCTGCCGGCCACGAAGCCCAATACTTTATGGACGTCATTTAATTCACCTTCCCAATAACTCTACCATGAAGACATCATATCCCCATTTTACAGATGAGAAAACTGAGGCTCAGAGCAGTGGCTGATGCATAATTTGAACCCATGTCGTAGAGACTCCAAAGCCATGTGCAACTGCCGTGCATTCAGCGAACACCAATTAGATGCCTGCCCTGGGCTGGGCTCAGGATGGGGCCCTAGCAACAGAGCCATGAGCCACACCCATGAAGGGCTGTGGGTACCCGTTCGGCAGAGGGTGCAGGATCCGGCTCCCAGGCTTCACCCTCCTCTCCGCTTTGGCTCAGAGTCAGGTGGTGACGATTGTCAGCCCTACAGACTATCAGAGCAACCTTCTGACTCCCCCTCTTTGCCACCTGTGAGCACCCACGTGCTTTTCCCTGCCCTCTTTTGGGATGAGACAGGAGCCCCTGGGAGGGATGCTGTACATTGGCCGCGTGGCTTCTGGCGTGTGTCTCCCAGGACCACCAGCCGGCAGGAGGACGGGGCGTGGCGGGGGGGGCATGAGCATGCGCAGCCCCCCCGCCTTGAGATGTAAATGGGGACACCCCAGGTCAAGCAGACCCAGAATCCCTTGGTATTCGGAGTCCGGCTCCTGAGAATCTCTTAGGACCCAAGAGCTGTCGGAGTTGCGATTTTCCACCTGGTCCTGCCCTCTGCACCGTCCAAAGCACAGCGGCTCAGCATCTTTTCTTAAGGATGCTCTGCTACTGGCTCCAGCATTTTCTCTTGAACCACTGACGCCCATCCTGCAAGTTTTGATGTGGGTGCCGGGAAAAGACAACAGAGTCACAACAGCAGCCTGGCCTGACAAGGACTGTAAAATGCCCCCAGATTGCGAAGATGCCAAAATGTAGAAAGGGTCATCGTAGAGTCCATCAAACATGGCAAGACAAGGAAGGAGGGTGGGTGCCGTCGTGAGGAGAGACCAGCCTGGCGGTGACCGGTCCTCGGGCTCTTCCCCCGGTGGGCTGGCTGGGCTGTGTCAAGACCCTGGGTGGCCAGTGGGGTCGGAATGCGAGCGCTGCGTCCTGCTGGCTGCGTGCCCTTGCTTGACCTGCCTGGGCCTCTGTCTCCCGGTGTGAAACGGGGCCCATAATACCCAACTCATAGGGTCGTTGTGAGGCCTCAGAGAAAATGTGTAGAAAGAAGACGTGAGTGTTGATGCTTAGCAAATATGGGAGCCTCTACGTATCTGGTGGTCGGAAGGTTGAGAGGGGACATCAGACAGGCCTGGCTCAACTCCTGGCGGCCCGTGTCCGTAACCCCTCCGCAGCTGCAGGACAGCCACGAGCCCACCCTGTGGGGCTGGGAGGGTACACGAGGGAAGGGGGCGGTCCATGCCAGCGGGCCACTCCCGCTGGCCCCAGCTCGGCCTCCTTCCCCTGTACCCTCATCCTCCGCGGCGGCGCGAGTGGGCACGACCGTCCCGGCCCCGTTGCCCGGTCAGCAGCGAGCTGGGTCTCGGCCACCGGCGCGTCCGCCCACTGCCCCCGCTGGGTCTCCCTGGCCTCTGGCCTCTGGCAGTTGCTTCCAGTACTTCCCAACCTTTCGAATCTCCAGCTGATCAGCTCCCTGAGCTCAAGGACCAAGGTCAGAGGCAGAAATAAAGACAAAACAGCTTAGCTGTCTTCAGTCACATTAGCTGTTGCGGGAAAGGGCAGTAAAACAAAGATGAGATATCAGGTCTGACACAGAAACACAAAAGAGAGTGACCGGGGGCAGATGGCAGGGTTTGGAACCAGGCAGACCCAGGTGCTATCTGGACAGCCTTGGGTGAGCCCCTGCCCGCCTTGGGGCCCGGCCCTTTGGGCTCAGCACAGCAGTGATGACTACGATCCTTAGTATTACCGGTCTTGTACATGTAGGAGGCTCAGGGCTCCGTCCCGGGCCCGCTGCTGTTCTCTACCCCGCCCCCCGCCAGGTGTCTTCACCAGCTCATGACTCTGGTCCCGTCCAAGGTCTGCTTGCAGCTGGGCTTCTCCCCTGAACATAGACACACACATCCCCCTGTGAGCTGGACATCTGCCCCGAGGTCTGGTACCCGTCTCTACGTCGGAGCGTCCAGAACTGAGCTTCCGGCCGCCCTGGGTATGGCCCAGGTACTGTGGATGCATCTATGAGAAGACGGGGGTCCGGGCCTGCTAGGAAGGGGAACCCGAAATCATCGGAGGTAGGAGGAGACTGCACAGGGACTGCTGAACACCACCCCCAGCCCACAATCGCTGAGCTGAAAGGGTGACGCCGGAGCTGGCGTCCTGCCACGTCTTGTTGCTAGGGTACCCCTGCCCCCGATTGTGCCGGGAGAGGGGTCCCTGCTTCTTTGCTGGGGTCAGCTCTGCCTCTGTGACTCCCACCCAGGAGATCTGGATTTCATCTCTCTCCAGACAAAAGAAAAGTGGGGCTATAGGAGTCCACAGCCCGGGATTCCAGGGAGGCCTCTGTGGCGTCTGCTGCTTGATTTCCACAGAGAGAAAACCTGCCCTGAAGGTGCCCTGCAGTCACCCAAGGGCTCCAGCCGGCCCACGATCCTCGGGCCTCCCATCTTGACCTACCAGCATCACACACCCCAGCCGCATCCTTCCCCAGTGAGTTATTTTTTCCTTACTGGAAAATTACAATAGTGGTATATTTTAGTTGCTAAAATTCTATGATAAACAAACAAACAGGAAAGATGAAAAGTCAGTCCTCAACCCACCTCCCCCAGAGCTCTCTGCCGTTGATGGTTCTCTGCACAGGTGTGTGAATGCACGTGCAGGACTTGAAACGCTGCAAAGGGGGAAAAAAGATGCAAAGGGGGTCCTGCCAATGCTGTAGTTCTGCATCTTGCTTTTATTTTCACTTACTAAGCTGAGAACTTTTCTCAGGGCCAGAGCAGAGTCTTGTTATAGGCTGTAGAGTTCTTTGTCATGCAGCCACCTTCCTGCCGCGGGACACACAGGTGGCTCTGCTTTCTTCTTGCCCTAGTACAGACCCTGAGGCATGAGACACCTTCGGCGTTTGGCAAGGATATGTTCCTAAAAGTGGGATTTCTGGGTCACAAAGTGCGTTCATTTTACACGTGGCTAAGCCTGCCCAGCTCACCTTCCCGCTGAACAAGGCACTATGCCCGTCCCGTGTCTGTGGCACAGGTGCATCCCTGACCCTCCTTTCAGCTCTGCCCACCGCCACCACCACCACCACCCCCGCCGCCGTGAGTTTTTCCCGTGACTACTGAGGTTAGGGACCTAGTCAACTGTTCACCGGCCAGGAGTGTTGCTGTCTCTGAGTTACCCTCTGCTTTGCCGTTTTCTCTACTGAGCTGTATGTGTCTTACTTATGGGTTCACGGAATCTCTTTAGATGTCACACTATTAATCGGTCTTCCGTTGTACATGTTTTAAATATTTTCTCACACTCAAATGTCCTTTAACTTTGTTTCTCGTGTAATTTTGCCACGCGTCAGCTTTTTATTTTTATGGCGTCAAATCTGTCAGGCTTTGCTTTTCTAGCTTCTGGATTTTGTCTTGCTTGCGAGGATCTTCCAAGATCTTGAAAATATCCTCCTCTCTTTTCATCCAGTGATTTTATAGCTTTGTTTTTCCCTTTCACAGGCTCGAGCCATCTGAAATGTATTTTGTGGTGTGACCCTCCCTTTCTTGGGAAACCTGGTCCAGCCTGGGCCTACACACAGATCCTCCCACGGTCCCATTCTCCCATCCATCCATTCCTTCACTCGTGCCCTCCACAGTGTTCTGAGGCTTCACTAAGCCCCCAAACACTGAAGATACAGCAGGGCCTGCCCTCACAGGGGTCACGTCTGCGTGGGGGAGACAGGTGGCAAAAGAACAAACACGCGGTTAGCTAATGCGACTTCAGGTAATACGGCGGGGAATGGGACAAGGGGACAGAGAGTTAACACGGAGGTGATATTTTCAATACTGTAGTCACAGCCAAAGCCAGAGATGCTGAGACATGAGAGAGGAGCTGCCTGGCGGCCTGGGAAGGCGCTCAGAATGGAGACAGTAGCAAGTGCAAGGCCCCCCGACGGGGACGTGCTCCCCCAGGTCAAGGACAGCGTGAAGGTCGTGTGATCCAGGTGGGGGCTGGGGGGGTGGTGATCACAGGGCCTCGGAGGCCCCTGGGAAGGGGCAGGTTTCACTCTGTTATTGGGAGTCTTTGATGGTGGCCTTTGGTACGTGCGGTGTCTTAGGAGGAGGTGGGAGGGTGGGCGTGTGCTTCTTTTCTGTCGGCCTTAATGTGGGTGCAGGGGCCCCACACCACACTCCCCACACTGCTCTCTCACTCCTGTGGGCTTTCTTTTTTTTAATTTATTTATTTTAGGCGGTGTTTGGTCTTCATTGCAGTGCGCAGGCTTCTCGTTGCGGTGGCTTCTCTTGTGGAGCATGGGCTCTAGGCGCGCGGGCTCAGTAGTTGTGGCTCGCGGGCTCTAGAGCACAGGCTCAGTAGTTGTGGCGCACGGGCTTAGTTGCTCCGCGGCACGTGGGATCTTCCCGGACCAGGGCTCGAACCCACGTCCCCTGCATTGACAGGCGGATTCTCAACCACTGCGCCACCAGGGAAGCCCTCTCCTGTGGTCTTAATAGCCACTAACGTGCAATGTCACACCCTGGCATATAGGGAGCCTTCCACGGGCATCCGAGCACACCTCACTGGAGCCTCACACCCAAAAGCTGCCACTGTGAACTCCTTCACTGCCTCTACAGGCTGGAGTGAAGGAGCTGGGGACGGAGGCTGGTCACCAGCTGGCTGGGGAGGCCATGCAGAGGACAGCAAGCCTGCCACCACCTGGACCAGCGGAGGCTCAGCCTTCGGCTGCACACTGCTCCCTGGACTTGGGAGACTGTGACAGCGGGTCACCCAGGTGATGGCACCCGTGCCTCATCACACTCTGGAAGGGTCTGCAGAGCTGGCCAGGACGAGGAGGGAGCCCCGAGCCAAAGTAGGAGGCATAGCTGTCAGGGCTGGCCCAGCGCTGGGCCCGAGGCCCATGCTGAGAGGAGACCCTCAGTGTGGGGAAGGGGAGAAGGGGGGCTATCCCAGGGGAGGGGGCAGGGACTCAGAGAAGTGGGGAGACAAAGAGCGACCCCACAACATGAAAGCAGTCTCACAGTTCACCAAGGGCTCGTGACACCAGGCTGTGCTGAGAGGTAGCACTCAGGGAAGGCTCCGCGTCCCACGGGCCTGAGCGCTGAGATTCCAGCTAGGCCTGCCTCCGCCTCCGGGCCTCTTTCATTCCT
This sequence comes from Platanista minor, assembly GCA_004363435.1. Taxonomy (NCBI): domain Eukaryota; kingdom Metazoa; phylum Chordata; class Mammalia; order Artiodactyla; family Platanistidae; genus Platanista; species Platanista minor. Next base: position 5,058 of record RJWK010065848.1, on the reverse strand, counting down.
TTATTAACTCTTGTCCTCAAGAAGTGCCAGACCAAAGCCTCCTAATGCCATCTTTGTCCATCCTCGGGAGGGAAGGGTACAGCCAGCAGCGGGGGCAAGCAGGGTACCTGGGCCAGGGGTCATTTGGAGAAAGAGAGCCAGGCCAGATGCACAAGGTCCGGGAACCCAGGCCTGGGCAGACACAGATGCGCTTGGCAGGTGGGGGGCCTGGGAGGGAGGGAGCATGGGGACAGGAACATCCCAGGGCCAAGCTTTCTCGGCCTGGCTTCCCACGGAGGGGCTGGGTGTCGTCCATGGCCGGAGTCCATCATCTCCCCCCACCAGGAGGGCTGTGTGGAAGGGGCACTGAGGGTGAGGTGGGCGGCAGGGCCTCCAGGGCAAAACCACGTATGCTCTGGCCGACAGGCTGAGGTGAGGGCTGGGTGGGAGCGGGCAGAGGGGTGAGGCAGGAGGAGCCACAGCCCTGGACATCACAGGTCACGTCCACGTGAGTGTGGAAGCAAGTCTCTTCTGCATCGGTGCCGTTTTGTCCCTGAATGTAGATGCACTTCCAGTCAGGTCTCTGGGACTAATGATAACCTTAGGCAGAAAAGGGTATAGATGCTCCACACACACATTCTGGAACTCAGAACCATTCAGCTGTCTCTCCAGACCCCCTGACCGTGGCCCACAACATCCTCTAAAGCCTCAACTCCACCGGGGTCCCCAGAAGTTCCCAGACACCCGGCCTTGAACTTGTCCGGTCCCCTCCCCCGAGCCCAGGGTCCTTGATCTGGCGCCTCTTCCCCCAGGACCCCTCCTGCGGAGTTTTGATGGCTGGCCTCCTCTCACCCTCCCAGCTCTGCCCTGGTGAGGCCCTTCCTAGACCCCCGTCCACCTTCTCCAGTATTCCCTCCCACGCTATACACAGGCTGTCATGCTTTGTCGTACATATTACTAACTACAAATAGTCGTTCCTTATTAGCTAGTTAGCTGGCTGCTTAATCAGTTATTCGGTTCCTGGTTTATGTCCGCCACCAACCCCCGCCAACTTGGTCGTAGGACCCAGAGGACAGGGACCTTGCTTGTCCTAGTGTATCTCTTTGCTTAGCACAAAATGAGTGAATGAATGAATGATTGCATCTACTGGACACACATCCCCTGAGCACTTACCAAACTTTCCAGCACAGGGCAGCTCAGATGAAAAGGACACGGCTTTCCCCCCATCGCACCCCCAGGAGCTCCCAGCACCGGGGGTCACCTTTGTCTCCAGCCTGGCCCCGACCCAGAACCTCAGCCCTGACAAATGGCCTTCTTCTTACTTCCAGGCTGCCCCCCGCACCCCAGGCCCCTCCACGTCCGGCTTAGTTGCGGGGGCTCCTGCCCAGAAGTTCCTGAGGCCCTGACCCCACTGCTCCCGGAAGCCCTGCTTTTCCCAGGCTGGAAGTGACCTAGGGTGAAAGCAGCCACGGACTCAAAGGCAGGGGTGGGACAGACTCCTCTGGGGCAGCAGAGCCCAAGGACCCTCATCCCTCAGGAGGGTGGGCAACTGCTGCGGGCCCCTGGAGGGTGGATGCCCTGGAGGGGGAGGGGCACGGTGTGAGCCAGCAGTGGAGGGATGACACCCCCACCCGCGCAAGGGATGAGCATGAGGACCTCCAGCCCTCACGCCCTGGGGTCCAGGGGTGCCGAGGACACGGGCTCACCTCACCTCTGGGGAAGGCCTTCGGGCTCAGTACCCCCATCACCAAAGCACACAGCTTTGGGAAAATCCAGCAGTGCAGCCTGGACACTTCGGCAGCTTTAGCTCAGTTTTTTCAGAGCATGAGACCACTTGATTCCAATCTCTACGGCTCACAAAGAGGTCAAAAGAGGCTGTAAGCACATGGAGACAGGGACCCCATCAGTGAGGATGCTTCTGCTGCCAAGAGCAGAAAAAACCAACGAGAAAAGGCACTGAAGAAAATTTTACAGAACAAGAAGGCTTGAGGAAGGGCAGCACCAGGCTGATCAATTCAGCAATTCAGTGACACCGACCCAGGCTCTTTCCGTGTTTCAACTCGGTTCCTCAGTGTGTGAGCTTCGTCCTCAGGCTAGCTCCCCTAATGGTTTCAACACAGCTGCCAATGTTCCAGGCATCCCACACAGACACCACGGAGGGAGAGAGAAGGCACCTCTTCTAACGCTTCTCTTTAGTCAGTGGGAAACCTCTCCCGGAAGCTCCTCCCCCAGCTCATTTCCTCTCGCACCCTATTGGCCAGAATTGCGTCACATGCTTACTTTAAACCAATCACTGACAAGGAGCTTGGGATTACCATGTTTGGCTGAGGATAGTTGGGATTACCCTTGAGCCACAAGTGGAAGAGGCATGGACACCAGCAAATCCAAGTCGTACCAGTAAGGTGGACAGCTGTTGAGGAAGGGACTGGCTTCCAGAACAGAGAGAACAAGGGGGGCCTTCAGAACCACAGAGTCCCACGGGCCCCACGCACGATGGGTGTGTGGAAGACTGGAAGTGCAGCCCTTGACCGCCTAGGCTCCCAGGTGACAGCACAGCTCAGTGTGGACCCCCGCCAGGGCCAGAACTGCAAATTAACAGACAAGGGAGCTTGTGAACCAGACTGGACGCCCGACCCTCTGGGCCGATGCTGTCCGGTGTGGAGCGCTGGGCTCCATAAACCTTTTGTCAAAGGAGCACCTACGGAAGGGAATGAACTCTGGCTGATGGGGTTGGCCTTGACTCAGAAACCAGGGCCTCCACCTCTCCAGAAGTACCCAGCCCAAGCAGCTGTGGGCACCTCCCATGCTCCCAGGAAAGACAGGCGCCTCCCCGGATGGTCAGTGAGGGAAAAACCCCACCCTCTGGGACTTCATCCACTTCCTGCCGAAGAATCTTCTCGGCCCTTTACAGGCGGGCGGCTTCCCTGAGACTCCGGAGGCCCTCAGCCCGCCATGAGGCTCCACAGCACGGGAAGGGGCAGAAATGGACCCCCACCCCCAACCCCACCCACGCCCGGGGTCGTATCTCCCCGCATCATTAGCCGCTGTTGATGGAAAGTCAAATGACCCGTGAGTGGCAGGCGGCACGTGGAGGAACTTACATGCTTTTAGAGCCAGTTTTCCCATCTTGTCATCTGCTCTTAGCTCAGGGCTGAGCTAAGGCTGCTTCTTCCCAATTCCCAGCTGCAGTGTCATTTGACCTTTCGGAGAAGCCCAGGAAGGCAACAGAACAGCCCCCATTCGGGCCATGATGTTGCAGCCTTCAGAGATTTCAGGGTGAACTCAGGCGGAGGAGTCGAGGAAAGCTGGAAGCTGAAGCTCTTTTTAATTTTCAGATTAGTTTCTTATCGATGAGCCCATCTAATTCGCTTTACAGCCCTGTAAGGCAGGCGACCTGGGGATTTTCATGCCCATTTGACAGATGAGGAAATTGAATGAATTGCAAAGTCCCACCTTGAATGAGTGACAGAACTGATATTAGAATCCTCCCAGAACTATATATCCGGACAAAATTATAAGTAAAAAAGATAACATGCACCCCTATGTTCATAGCAGCACTATTCACAATAGCCAAGATACGGAAACAACATAAATGATTCACCGACACATGAATGGATAAATGAGATGTGGTACATATATACAGTGGAATACTACTCAGCCATAAAAAAGAGAACGGAATGATGCCATTTGCAGCAACATGGATGGACCTAGAGATTATCATACTCAGAGACGCAAGTCAGAAAGAGAAGGATAAATACCATATAGTATCACTTATATGTGGAATCTAAAATATGACACAAGTAAACTTACCTGCGAAACAGAAACAGACTCACAGACATAGAGAACAGACCTGTGGTTGCTAAGGGGGAGGGGGTGGGGAAGGATGGATTGGGAGTTTGGGATTAGCAGATGCAAACTAGTATATATAGGAATGGATAAACAACAAGGTCCTACTGTAGAGCACAGGGAACTATATTCAATATCCTGTGATAAAACATAATGGAAAAGAATATGAAAAAGAATGTATACATATGTATAACTGAGTCACTTTGCTGTACAGCAGAAATTAACACAACCTTGTAAATCAACTATACTTCAATAAAATAAATTAAAAAAAAAAAAAAAAGGAATCCCCCCAGCCCTGGGCTATTCAGTTACACCATTCAGGATGCTCTGTGGGTGAGCAGGCCCTGCACTGGGAGGGGGCCCAAGGTTGTCTCAGGCCCCCTCCAGCAATGCCTCCTTTTCATGAGACTCTTTCCCAAGGCACCAGGCTGTCCGTTCAGTTGGTTGAAGCCTCACGAACAAGGCTGGCTGATGCACTCTTGGCGGTGATGCGATGCTTTGAATTTAGCTACCAACTGGGGGAGTCACTTGTGCCCGGTTGACACCTTCTCTCGTCAAAGATAACCGAGGCAGGACTTGGCCCACTTGGCTCCATCAGCAGAAAGGACACAAAGTCTATCTCTCTGGGGTGCCCAGAGCCCCAAGATGCCCAGCCTGCTGGCACTGCACTTGTTGGGCAGCTGATCTTCTGAAGGACGTGTGCTCCCTTGGACCGATAAGGCAAGACCCAGTTCCAGCATCCTTGGTACCCCATTGCGAGGGGCTGCCCCAGTGCCTGCTGAGACCTGAGCCAGCAGAACATGGCCAGCCTTGGTCTCTGCCATGGGAGTGTGCCCCTCCCATCTGGACCTGTGAAACGGATGAGCCCTGGGCTCCCATCTTGCTCAGGAACCCCAGCCTTCCCCTCTGGGTCCATCAGTCTGGAAGGCGGCACGATAGGTGCTCTGTGCTTTGCTCCTTTCCTTAAGCCCTTGACTCTGGGAAAAAGCCATCATCCCAAAGGGGCAAAACTTGCCTCGAGCTCACTCCAGCGTGTCTCCCTGTCGGCTCTCAAGGCCCTCCGTCTCTCTCAACGCCAGGCCCCCCTCTCCCTATCTGTGAGGCCCGGCCAAAGCGCCTCCCCACCCCCATCCCGGGCCTCCTCGAGGACCGTCCAGGGCCAGCTCAGGATTTTAAATCCCACCCCTGTGCGGACAACCCCTGGATCTGAATCTCCAGTCGGGGTCTCTCTCC
>RJWK010065847.1:0-11975 GCA_004363435.1 Platanista minor | reverse complement strand
CAAAAAAAAAAAAAAAAAAAATAGGCAAAGAACATGACTAGACATTTCTCAAAGAAGATATGCAAATGGCCAACAAGCATCTGAAAAGATGTTTAACATCACTAATCATTAGAGAAATGCAAGTTAAAACCACAAGTAGGGGCTTCCCTGGTGGCACAGTGGTTGAGAGTCCGCCTGCCGATGCAGGGGACACGGGTTTGTGCCCCGGTCCAGGAAGATCCCACATGTCACGGAACGGCTGGGCCCGTGGGCCATGGCCTCTGAGCCTGCACGTCCGGAGCCTGTGCTCCGCAACGGGAGAGGCCGCAACAGTGAGAGGCCCGCGTACCGCAAAAAAAAAAAAAAAACAACAACACAAGGAGACATCACCTCACATCTATTAGGATGGCCACTCTAAAAAAAAAAAAAAACCAAAAACAGAAAATAACAAGTGTTGGCAAGGATATGGAGAAATTGGAACCCTTATGCACTGCTGGTAGGAATCTAAAATGGTGTGGCCACTATGCAAAACAATATGGAGTTTCCTCAAAAACTAAAAATAGAATTACCATATTATCCAGCAATCCCACTTCAGAGTGTATATCCAAAAGAATTTAAAGCAAGATCTCAAAGAGTTATTTTCACACCCATGTTCACCGTAGCATTATTCACAATAGCCAAGAGGTAGAAGCAACCCAGATGTCCATTGACAAATGAATGGGTAAAGAAAGAAAATGTGATACACACACACATAGACACACACACAGACACACACACACACAATGGAATAATATTCAGGCTTAAAAAGGAAGGAAGTCTTGGGCTTCCCTGGTGGCGCAGTGGTTGAGAGTCCGCCGGCCGATGCAGGGGACGCGGGTTCGTGCCCCGGTCCGGGAGGATCCCACGTGCCGCGGAACGGCTAGACCCGTGAGCCATGGCTGCTGAGCCTGCGCGTCCAGAGCCTGTGCTCCGCAACGGGAGGGGCCACAACAGTGAGAGGCCCGCGTACCACAAAAAAAAAAAAAAAAAAAGGAAGTCTTGTCACATGCTACAAAATGTATGAACCTTGAGGACATTTTGCTGAGTGAAATAAGCCAGTCACAAAAGGACAAGCAATGTGTGATTCCACTTTTATGAGGTATGTAGAGTGGTCAGATTCATGGAAACAGAAAGTAGAATTGTGGTTGCCACGGGCTGGGGGAAGGGGAACAGGGCAGTTGTTATTCGATGGGTAAAGAGCTTCCATTTTGCAAGATGAAAAATTTCTAGAGATCTGTTACACAACGTGAGTATAGTTAATACTACTGAACTGTACACTTAAAAATGGTTAAGAGAAAAATAACAAAAAATACAAAAAAAAAAACAAAAATAGTTAAGAGGAGGAATTTTATAGTGTATGTGTGTGTGCTTTACCACAATTAAAACTAAAAAAGAGAAAACAAAAAGTAAAAGTATAAACTTTTGACTGTGCCTAACCATAAATTGCCTCCATTGGTGCCACTCCTCTGGGTTTACTTCAAAGGTCAGGCCTGTGACTGAGTAAAAATTTCTTAAAAAGCAGATTTGTCATCAACAAAGAGGCATCAACCTCTATAACAACTAGCCTTCCAGCTGTGGTCTCTCTGAAGAAGGAGTGTGCTCTCCAGTAGCAGAGATCACAAGCCAATCTCAGGCAATCACTTAGGGGGATGTCATAAAGCATCCAGGTTCGGATAGGTTCAAACTGTTGACTTTCTTAGTTCCCAACTAAGAAAGTGGAGATTCTTGGATTATAAACCACAAAATTGGGCTGAGAAGTGGCAATAGGAGAGGCAAAAGGCCCTTTGGCTTTGCACACTATCGCAACTCTCTCTGATTAGGCCATAAGATTAACTGCTGAAGCCACAGACTGAAGCCCCGTTTGAGTGGATAGGTGTAAGAGAGCTATTTCAAGGTGTGTCTGGTGGGTTGGTGGGGGGGGGCAGTATTCAGGCACTGAGGGAGGGGCAAGGAGTAGATTAGGAAGCCAGCAAAGCCTTGGGAAGAGTGAGAGGGAAAGGGATGCTTAAAAGTGGACAGCACTATCAATCTTAGCATTTGTCAAAGTGGGAAACAAGACATTATGTTCCTCCTGATATGATGCAATAAGGAGTACACGGGGCCACCTATGATGTGATATTTGCAAAAGTAAAAAACCTAAACTAGAGTCCAATCATGTTGGACTAACTCCCAGTTTATAGGAAACTAACTCCCAGTTTATAGGAAAATGGCATATGGCCATTTCCATATAGGAAATATGGCATATGGCCCATATATGACCCATGAGGATTTAATCAACAAAGCCTGGATGGGGGATTTCTGTAGATCAAATGAACTGGTTTCTTCAATGAATAAATGACACTTAAAAAGTAAAGACAGAGAAAGAAGGAACTTTTATAAATTTAGAGACTTAAGAGAAGAATCAACAAAATGTAATGTGCAGAACTTCATTGGATCCTGATTCAAACACACTAATGTTTTTGAGACAAATGGGAAAATTTGAACACAGATGATGTTAAGAAATCCATGTTATCTTTTTTAGGTGTGAGAGTGATGTTAAATACAAAAGTTCTTATGTGTTGGATATACATATTGAAGTATTCATGCTAAAATTATGTGAGGTCCAGGATTTGCTTTAAAATATTCTAGAAAAAAAAATGGTTAGGGGAAAAGATGAGGTAGGACTGACTGGGAATGTATTGATCATTGTCGAAACTGGATGTGGGCATGTGGGAATTCGTAGCATTATTCTCTCTGGGTTTCTGTATCCTTATACATTTCCACAGTCATGGGAAAACAGTGAACAGACTCAGGTTGATTGGGTACCCAGGACAGGTCTTGGTGTAGGAGAAGGAAGGGGCACTAAAAACTTCAAGATCAACAAACACATCTTTATCTACATTACAGCTTTGCTTAAAGGCAGTCTCCTTCATATGGTTGTTGGAGGAGTTACTTTATTCATTCCCTTAAAACTTTGAGAGTCAGCTCCATAACCCAGCAACCCCATACCTAGTCAATAAATTGCGGATCATTCACACAATAAAATGTTACTTAGCAATTAAAGGAAACACACTACGGACACACATGACACAGGTGAATTTCAGAAACATAGTGCAGGGAATTCCCTGGCGGTGGAGAGATGACGACCCCACGCTCTCACTGCTAAGGGCCCCGGCTTCGATCCCTGGTCGGAGAACTAAGATCCACATGCCACATGGTGTGGCCAAAACAACAACAAACAAACAAAAAACATGGTGCAGAGCAGAAGCCAGACACAAAAGAATATATATTGTGATGTTCAAGAAGAGGTACAACTAATTGAGGGTGATGGGCGCCAGAATAGCTATTCCTGGGCAGTGGTACTGTCCAGGAAGAGCATTGAGGAACCCTTTTGAGGCAATGGAAATGTCTTAAATCTTGATCTGAGCGCTGGTGTGTACATATGCAAGGACCCATTGACCTGGACATTTAACAGTGTGCTTTGTGCAGTCTACGCTATAGTGTATGCCATAACTCAATTTTTAAAATAATAATTTTTAAAAATAGGAAAAGAAAAAATCCCTAGAAATGTTTTGAATTTTCAAGAGAGACCTAAGTGATGGTGAAATTTAAGACAATATTTTTTGGGTCTAAAAAACCATTCTCATCTTGTGACTCAGAAAGCAAAAATCTCTTCCTAGGGAAGTGCTGCCTGGAATGTTCTATAGCCCAGGGGTCAGAGAAAGGGTTCCTGTTCTACCCCAGACTTGATCCTGCTTTTCTCTTTTGCAAAATGCATCAGCCCCCTGTTTAGCCAGCTGTTTTCCCCAGGAGCCATTAAAGAGTCCATTCTTTTTTCCTATTTATTTTTTTTCTGAAAACATTCATGGCAAAATCCTAATCATCGCCAAGTCAATATATTAAGCCAAATGAAGCTGTCATGTACAGAAAATGAACATACAGCCTGCGAAGAAGAAATGGTTTGTTTTCCAGGAAGTCGTTCTGGGATAGTAGGGGCGTTGAGGAGGAGGGGACATGGGGGAGGGGGACGCAGAGTTCCATAAACAGTGCTGGACATAGAGTAAGAAGACTTGGGCTCTGAGTCTAGCTATTGTTCTGACAAGTTATGCCTTTGGGGGCAAATCATGCAGCTTCTGTTATCATCAATCCCCCATTTGAGAATTGGGCGCGATGTCTGCAGGGCTGACATGAGGATTAATGAGATCATCTGCACAGAGCGGCTAGTGAGCTCCTGTCGCTCAATAACCAGTGATTAAAATAGAAGAGGAGGAGGAAGCGCCCACACGTCCAAGTTTCTTCTTTACATCCTTCTGCTCATCCCTTTTCTTCTGCTCCTAACCTCCTAGTGCCTCAAGGGTTCCCAGACCCCTCCTGCTGTGGTCAGGACCCCACTCAGTCACCTCCTCTCAGGTGCTCCACTGCAGACCTGAGGTGGGGAGTCACAGATGTGACCAGTGGCCTCCAGACACCCTCTGCCAGGTGGCAGGGAGAGCTAGGCCCTGGGGAGGCTTCACTGAGGAGTCCACACTGGCATTACGGATGAAGACCAAAAGCAGATTTTTCCAGGCTGTGAGGTCAGCAGAAGCAAATCAGAGGATACATGAAAGAGTACACAGTAGGGAGGGAAACGCAGAGTCCAGTGTGGCTGGGATGGTGGAGAAAAATGGGGACTGGATGTGGATATGCTAAGGAGTTTAGACTTTAGTAGAAAAGGGGGCAACATGGCACAGGCTGTTTTGCAGGGGCCAGCATTGCATTTTAGGAAGATGACTCCGGCAGCAGAAGGAATCAGAGGCAATATGTTTGCAGATGTCAGCTGAGACACAATGAAGACCTAAACTGGAGAGGAGGAAAGGGGTTGAAAGATATTACAAGGTTGATTTGCCAGGACTGGAATGCAGGATACATAGGAGGTGCTGAGAATTACTTAAACTCTCAGGGTAGGCTTGCCAGATTTACCAAACAAAAATACAGGACTAGCATCCACTTAAATTTGAATTTCAGACCATCAGTGTATAATTTTTAGTATAAGTATGTCCCATTGCAATGACTAATCTAATATTCAAACTGAATTGGGTGTCCTGTATTTTATCTGGCAACTCTATTTCAGAATCATCTCCCTAAAATGCAAATCTGATCTGCTTAAACCATTGCTATATATATATTTTTAAATTTTTATTGGAGTATACTTGTTTTCCATTGTTGTGCTAGTTTCTACTGTACAGCAAAGTGAATCAGCTATATATCATCCCACCCACCCCCTTCCCGCTTGGTATCCATACGTTTGTTCTCTGTGTCTGTGTCTCTATTTCTGCTTTGCAAATAAGTCCATCTGTATCATTTTTTTAGATTCTGCATATATGCTTTAATATATGATATTTGTTTTTCTCTTTCTGACTTACTTCACTCTGTATGACAGTCTCTAGGTCCATCCACGTCTCTACAAATGACCCAATTTCGTTCCTTTTAATGGCTGAGTAATATTCCACTGTATATATGTACCACATCTTCTTTATTCATTCATCTGTCAATGGGCATTTAGGTTGCTTCCATGACCTGGCTATTGTAAATAGTGCTGCAATGAACATTGGGGTGCATGTGTTTTTTTGAATTATGGTTTTCTCTGGGTATATGCCCAGTAGTGGGATTGCTGGGTCACATATTAGTTCTATTTTTAGTTTTTTAGGGAACCTCCATACTGTTCTCCATAGTGGTTGTATCAATTTACATTCCCACCAACAGTGCAAAAGTAAACGTTGCTATCTTAATTTGACTCCCCAGGTAAATAAACCTCCTGGAAAGAGATTGCACTTGTTAGCAGGAAAGAGTATTTGTGTCAACTGGGCAATCATATTTCTCACTTTCAACTGGACAATCAGCCTGGTGAAGAGCATCATTTTTATTTTAGCATCATTGTTTTTTTTTTAAAGCTTCTTAGGCATTCTTTTTTTTTAATTTTTATTTATTTATTTTCGGCTTTGTTGCTGTGGGTCTTTGTTGCTGTGCGTGGGCTTTCCCTAGTTGTGGTGAGCGGGGGCTACTCTTCATTGCAGGGTGTGGGCTTCTCATTGCGGTGGCTTCTCTTTTTGCAGAGCACGGGCTCTAGGCATGCGGACTCCTGTAGTTGTGGCACGTGGGCTCAGTAGTTGTGGCTTGCAGGCTTAGTTGCTCTGCGGCATGTGGGATCTTCCTGGACCAGGGCTCAAACCCGTGTTCCCTGCATTGGCAGGCAGATTGTTAACCACTGTGCCACCAGGGAAGCCCTGTAGCATCATTTATTCGATATGATTTTTAGATCTATACTAAATTTACTCAATTTTAAATTTGGCATTGTCCTAAGTAATGATATCCATGAAATCACCAGTTTAGTGGGCTAGTTATTTTTTTCTACACCTGTTAAAATAAATGTATGACTGTGAAGTAAATTTTTTATTCCCTTAAAAACTAAGATTTTCACACACACTTTGGGAAATTCCAGTAAAGTCGGGAGGGCCATGCCTGGGCTGGTCTGACTCATACCCAACCAGTCTTGAGCCCTGATCCCTGTCCAGATGAGGAGGAGGATGGCCTGGTGTGCTTATAAACCTGCACTTGACTCTACTAGATTAGGAGGAGATGGACAGGCCCCTGATAAGGATTGGGCCAGTGGGGACTGGAGCTCAGCCTCCAGGAGTCCACCGGGTCCCAGAGGGGCAGAGGCACATATGTGGTGGAGACCCACTGCCTGAGAAGAACTGCATGAGGACCAGTCAGTGCTGAGAACTTAGCTGGAGGTTGGGTTGAGGAGTTACATCCCCAGGGGAACAACCTCTCTCCCCAGGGGCTGTAAGCTGATATCCAAGAATGCTTGTTTTGGGATTTGGATACAGACTGTTGATCTAACTGCTCACAGAATGTCCAATTGTTCTGGATTTGTTAAGAAAGCTTCTCCTGATACTTGGTAGCAGTTCAGGTTGATGTCAGTCCCTGGGCTGTCCAACAGAGAGGTTTTCCCAGGTTTCTCGGTGGAGACTGGAGCCACCAGAATTGGGGCACCCTGAACTCAAACCAACCAGCCATTCTTGCTCAGGCACCTCTAACCCCAAGGGTCATGTTGAGAGCCCAGTGGCTCTGATCATGATTTCAGCACTTCAGCCACATAATGGCCCCCACTGTCATGTTTCCTAAATGCCACAATGCTCTCTTCCCTCCAGGTTTCGCTGATCCACTCTGCTTGTAAAAAGACTCTTGGACTATGCCAGCATTACTCTGGGACTTTCTCTGTGTTCATCAAAGTTCAGGCTCCTTGGTAAGGGCTGATGCAACCCTGTGTGCTTGTCCACAGTGGGCTGGTGAGACACGAGACAGTAGGGGTAGGGCTACCACTCTGTCCAACACTCACATGTCACAAGGCTGTTCTGTGTGGGGCAAGGCAGAGGGGCTGGGCAGGAGACAGTAGTCATGTCTGTTATGCTAAGCCAAACTTTACAGTGATCCAGGAGGCCAGTACCGTCATCTTCATTTTACAGATAAGGAAACTCAGAGAGATTAAATAACTTGTATAAGGCAGAAAAAGCAGAGCCAGAATTAGATCTCAGGCTTTCTGACCTTAAGGTTGGTGCTCTTTGAATTATGCCACTTGAAGTCATTTTGAGAAGACAGGTAATCACTGGCTCAATTTCAATACAATAAGAATTTGGAGGCACCATATGTGTGCCTAAGGGTGAGTGGCTATAATTCAGGTGATTTGCATCACGCAAAACCTACTGGTATCAAATCCTTAAGAATGTTCTGCTTTAACTCCCATCCTTTTTTTTTTTTTTTTAAATCATCCCACAGACTACTTTCCTCATTACTACTGTTATTAGATACACATACCCACATTAGTTAAGAGTTAGTTAGGCTATGTAACAAAGAGACCCAAAATACATCACTTAAACTTAAGTTTATTTCTCCCTTATATAAAATTCCAGATGAGTAGTCCAGAGGTGAAACACCCCAAAATGGCTGTCTCAGCTCCTACCATCACATTCTGCATCCCTGCCATCAGGAAAGAGGAGAACACATACCTTCATTTTAAGGGGATGGCCTGGAAGAGTGCACATATCACTTCTACTTATATCTCACGTTGATCCAAACATAGTTACACGGATGATTATGGCTACAAGGAAAGTTGGGAAATGTAGTTTTCCGCTGAGTTGTCACTTGTGCAGTAAAAACTTCTATTGCTATGAAAAAGAGAATAGATATTGGAGAGATCAGATAGCCACTACCACAATAATTTTGGGAAACTCTTGCATGAATTGATAAGTCATTATGTTTTCTGTAAGAAGTCTGGATTTAGAGTCAGATCACTTAGCTTAGAGCCACAATTTTGCCACTTAGGTGTGATCTTGGTTAGCTGTGTAACTTCTCTGAATATCAGTTTTTCCCTCTGTACAATTAGGTAACGATAGTCGGCTTAACTCACTGGTGTGCTGGGAGGTCCAAACAAACTCACGTCTTTGAGAGCCTAGGCTGTGAGGTCACATGAAAAGTGAAATGCTACTGCATTAGGACACCCAGATGTGGTTTTCCTTTTTTTTTTTTTTTTTCAATTGTGAGCACTTGGTGCTGGCTCCCCAGCTTGGTTTAGGATGAAAACCACGTATCTGAAATATCTATTTTGTATTTCCACTCAAAGGGGAATACTTTGGTGTGTCCTATCTGCTTCTCCTGGTTAGCCTGCCCCGCTGTGACCAAGAACCTCTCCCCAGGCGCCTGGGCTCTCGTCCTTCTCTGGGGTGAGAGTCACTGGTAACCCGCCCCACCGGCTCTTTCTGTGCTCTAATCGTGTGTGGCTGATGAAAGCCCTGAAACTTACTCCTCACAAAGTGGATTTGGGTGGAGACCCTGGAACAGAACTGGCAGGAAGGAAACCAGCCAACAGTCCCCAGTGATGCCAATCTGAACGGTTTCTCCCCACCCTGTGTGCAACAAACCACAGAATGCAGTCTTGGCATAATTTGCATCCCTAGTTGAGCTTGTATGTCAGTCTACAGTGTGTGTCAGTTATAGCAGAACTTGTTCTTATCTATTAGCCTCTAAACTCCTTAAGGAAGGAAGGAAGGAAACCTTTCCTCAGCATCTATTATGTCGCAGGCACATAGACAACTTGCCTGTATTTATTTCTCACCCAACCTCACTGCCAGCAGATATTATGACTTCCTTACTGATAGATCAGAAGACGGAGGTTGAAAATCTACCACCTTGCTCAGTACTACACACCCGTCAAGCAGAAGAGGTAGGATTTGAACCCAAGAACTTTGACACCAAGTCTGGCTCTCATTCTACTGTAGCATGATTATTTTCATTATAGTTGAGTGTGAAAGGGTAGAAGCCACACGTTCAGTCACTGGATCCTCCCCTGAGTATGAGCATGATTTCATGCCCATAGTAGGGACTCAAAACAGTTGGAATGAATGGCATTTTCACCATTTTATCTCTGGCAGTACACAGCCAAGTACCTAACATGTGAAATGGGTCATTATAGTATTTTTGGGGTATACTTAAGTCATTGGATTGATATTTTTAAAAGAATCATAACTGAGTTGAAGTTTAAAAACACCTTGCAAAGCCCCCATGGGACTAGGGTCTTTACACAGATAAAACAAGCAAGTGAAGTCAAGGAAAGAGGTTTCCTGGACACAACTGTTCATCCTCGGCTTCCTAGCAGAACCTGAGCAGTAGTTAACCAAGGGTCTACTGTGGCCGGTATCTGAGTCACACTCATAGCCTTGAATCTGTGGCAAAAGCAGATGGCACTTACAGTAGGCATCTCCCAGAGGAGAGAATTTCCCATGAAGTATGTGCATGGCAACTATCCATCCTGGGTTTCCTGGCATGCTCCAATTTCTTGTCTTTTGTCCGAAAGTCCTTAGAATGGCACGTGTCCTGGCTGGGTAATGAATCCTGCTTTTGAATATGGAAAATATGGCTACAGCAGGCACGTGGAAAGTGCCTTTTATTGCTTCCTGCTGGCAGATCAAAAGCAGAGGGGTTGGACTACCCCAGGAGAGCCCATTTTACCCAGGGAAAGGGAGGGGCCTCAGGGCTCAGGAGTCTTTTGTTATTCTGTGCAGGTCAGGAAGCCAGGGGGAGGCTACTGATAGAGAAAGCCAACCAGGGCTGGAGCAGGGCTCTGTCCTGAGAATTGGGTCCCAGAAAAGGCAAAGAAAGTGGTAACAGGAAAGAAAAGAAGCAGAGGCAGAAACTGCTTTTTTGTTGCACAAAGGAAGGAGGTGACCCAAGGCTCCTTGTGACACAGGAAGAAGCATATTTGGGGAAGTGAGAGTCTCTCTCTACAGATGCCTTCAGATCAGAGGCCAATTATGGGTGGCCCAGGGCAAGCAAGAGGCTCTTTTGTGGTTCTAGCTCTTTCCACACCCGGATGGGGTCACTTGTGTAAAGGTGCCCCTCATAAGCATGTTGAAACCAAGCCCAAAGCCTATTTGTTTTCCAGGATCAGTCTATTAAGGCCTGCCTCCCCACTCCCTGGTCCTCCCACCCTTCAACTCCCAGCTGGTTGGGCAGCTCCCTAAGGGTTCATTAAGCTTTGGGCTAGCACTCAGGAGACCTGGAGTGAGTCTCATCCTGCTTCCATAATCAGCTCTGAAGTCCGGGGAACAACACTTTCCCCCTCTGACCTCTGCTCTCTCAAATGGGGAGCAGAGAAGACTGACAGAATTATAGTGCTTACTACAGACAGACTGGTTACTTTGCCCTGAAGGTGATTCAACTAACTGACTCCACATTTTAAAAGGTTGAAAGTATTCGTATTGCTCAGTGCCGTAAAATCTTTGTGATTCTACACATTTCATTCATTCACTTAAACATGTATTAAGCACCATTATATGTCAGCCATGCTAAGCGACAAATAGCGATAACTTCTGCTTACTGAGTCCCTACTATGTGTCACATACCGTTAGATGCTTTAGATTGATCATCCCATTTAATCCTCCCCACAGCTCTATGAGCTATTACTTTCATTATTAAATTAAGAAGAATTTAAGCAACTTGCTCCAGTTCATACATCTTTGATTCTAGGTCAGACTCCAAAGCTGGTGTTTTGATACACTAATTCTGTCACTGCATAGATAAATGAGAGGCAGTGGGTCCTGATCTCAAGGAGGTTCCAACCAGCAGCGCTGTGGCCAGAAGGCCAGCTTGCAGGCTCTGAAACCCTTGACATTGTTCACTTGGTACATTAGAAGATGGTCCATCCATTTCAGAAAACCTGGTGAGCCTGGACCACACAGCAAACCCTTTTTCTCTTCATGCCTCCAGCCATGAGTTCCACAGACCTAGTTTTCTACAAGAATGTCTGTACCATCAATATTATAAACTGAAGAAATAGCGCCGTCATGTGTCAGGAGTACAGCACACATCTGCACTCAGGAGAAAGGTATATTTAAAAACATCTTAATCTACGAAACACTTGTTTTTGTTTTTGTGTTTTTATTGTTGCTTTCTATGACTTTGAAACACGCCGGGGAGAAATGATGAAAAATCGCTAAACCTGCACAACTCGACCCAGAGGCAAATTATAAGTACGAGGACCAGCAGGAAAGAATGAAGGGGCATGATCTTGAAATACTCCCCTGCTGGGGGATCTGATGTCCTACACTAGCCTGGAAAATCCAGAACTTCTGTTTCAATATGAATATGATCCTATCTTCTTTTTTTTCTTTTTAAAATTTTATTTATTTATTATTTTTGGCTGCATTGGGTCTTTGTTGCTGCGCGCGGGCTTTCTCTAGTTGATGCGAGGGGTGGCTACTCTTCGTTGTGGTGCGTGGGCGTCTCATTGTGGTGGCTTCTCTTATTGAGGAGCATGGGCTCTAGGCGCCCAGGCTTCAGTAGTTGTGGCATGCGCGCTCAGTAGTTGCGGCTCACGGGCCTTAGAGTGCAGGCTCAGTAGTTGTGGCGCATGGGCTTAGTTGCTCCACGGCATGTGGGAT
>RJWK010065846.1:0-11972 GCA_004363435.1 Platanista minor | reverse complement strand
TCTTTTTTTTTTTTTTTTTTTTTTTTTTTTTGCGGTACGCGGGCCTCTCACTGTTGTGGCCTCTCCCGTTGCGGAGCACAGGCTCCGGAAGCGCAGGCTCAGCGGCCATGGCTCACGGGCCCAGCCGCTCCGCGGCATGTGGGATCTTCCCGGACCGGGGCACGAACCCGCGTCCCCTGCATCGGCAGGCGGACTCTCAACAACTGCACCACCAGGGAAGCCCAAAGCTGGTTTTGTGGTGCTGAATTCTCTTAGATTTTGCTTGTCTGTAAAGGTGTTAATTTCTCTGTCATATCTGAATGAGATCCTTGCTGGGTAGAATAATCTTTGTTGTAGTTTTTTCCCTTTCATCACTTTAAATATGTCCTTCCACACCCTTCTGGCTTACAAAGTTTCTGCTGAAAGATCAGCTATTAAATTTATGGGGATTCCCTTGTTTGTTCTTTGTTTCTTTTCCCTTGCAGCTTTTAATATTTTTTTCTTTGTATTTAATTTTTGATAGCTTGATTAATATGTGTCTTGTCATGTTTCTCTTTTGATTTATCCTGTATGGGAATCTTTGTGCTTCCTGCACTTGATTGACTATTTCCTTTTCCATATTAGGGAAGTTTTCAACTATAATCTTTTCAAATTTTTTCTCAGTCCCTTTCTTTTTCTCTTCTTCTTCTGGGACCCCTATAATTCGAAGGCTGGTGCGTTTAATGTTGTCCCAGAGGTCTCTGATACCGTCCTCAGTTCTTTTCATTCTTTTCTCTTTATTCTGCTCTGCGGTAGTTATTTCCACTATTTTATCTTCCAGGTCACTTTTCGGTTCCTCTGCCTCAGTTATTCTGCTATTGATTCCTTCTAGAGAATTTTTAATTTCATTTATTTTGTTGTTCATCATTGTTTGTTTGCTCTTTAGTTTTTCTAGGTCCTTTTTAACCGTTTCTTGTATTTTCTCCATTTTATTTCCAAGATTTTGGATCATCTTTACTATCATTATTCTGATCTTCTTCAGGGAGACTGTCTATTTCCTCTTCATTTGTTTGGTCTGGTGAGTTTTTACCTTGCTCCTTTATCTGCTGCGTATTTCTCTGTCTTCTCATTTTGCTTAATTTACTGTGTTTGGGGCCTCCTTTTCACAGGCTGCAGGTTTGCAATTCCCATTATTTTTAGTGTCTGCCCCCAGTGGGTAAGGTTATTTCAGTGGGTTGTATAGGCTTCCTGGTGGAGGGGACTGGTGCCTGTGTTCTGCTGGATGAGGTTGGATCTTGTCTTTGTGATGGGAAGGACCACATCCAGTGATGTGTTTTGGTGTGCCTGTGACCTTATTATGATTTTAAGCAGCCTCTCTGCTAACAAGTGGGGTTGTGTTCCTTTCTTGCTAGTTGTTTGGCATGGGGTGTTCAACACTGGAGCTTGTGGGTCGTTGACTGGAGCTGGGTCTTAGAATTGAGACGGAGGTCTCTGGTAAATGTCTCACCAATTGATATTACATGGGGCTGGAAGTTCTCTGGTTGTCCAATATTCTGAACTCAGCTCTGTCACCTCAGAGGCTCAGGCCTGACACCCAGTCGGAGCACCAATACCTTGTCAGCCACACAGCTCAGAAGAAAAGGGAGAAAAAATTAAAGAAATTAAATAAAATAAAAAAATTAAAAAGTTATTAAAATAAAATAATAAGAAAATAAAATAAAAAAATTAAAAAGTAATAAAAAGAGAAAAATAGAGGGTAATCAAACCAATAAACAAATCCACCAATGATAACAAGCACTAAAAACTAAACTAAGATAAACATGGAATCAGAAACTAGTCAGTCCCTTACAGCCTACCCCATGTCTACAGTTGCTCCCAAAGTTCACCGCCTCAATCTTGGGATGAATTGTTGTCTATCTAGGTATTCCACAGGTGCATGGTACATCAAGTTGATTGTGGGGATTTAGTCCACTGCTCCTGAGGCTGCACAGAGAAATTTCCCTTTCTCTTCTTTGTTCGCACAGCTCCTGGGGTTCAACTTTGCATTTGTCCCAGTGTCTGCATGTAGGTCACTGTCTGGTGTCTGTTCTTTGCCCAGACAAGAGGGGGTTAAGGGAGTGGCTGATTAGGGGTCTCCAGCTCACTCAGGCTGGGGGGAGGGGTGTGGAATGCAGGGTGAGCCTGCAGCAGCAGAGGTCAGTGTGATTTTGCAACAGCCGGAGGCACACCGTGTGTTCTTCCAGGGAAATTGTCCATAGATTATGGGACCTTGCCAGTGGTGTGCTGCACAGGCTCCCAGGATGGGCTGTGTGGATAATGACCTGTGCTTGCACACAGGCTTCTTGGTGGCTGAAGCAGCAGAGTTAGTGTTTCATGCCCATCTCTTGTGTCCACGCTGATAGCCATGGCTCGTGCCGATCACTGAAGCTCATTTAGGCAGGGCCCTGAATCTCCTCTCATATGCACCCCGAAACAATGGTCTCTTGCCTCTTAGGCAGTTCCAGACTTTTTCCCAGACTCCCTCTTGGCTAGCTGTGGCACACTAACCCCCTTCAGGCTGTGTTCATGCAGCCAACCCCAGTTCTCTCCCTGGAATCTGACCTCTGAAGCCCGAGTGTCAGCTCCCAGCCCCCGCCTGCCCCGGCGGGTGAGCAGACAGCCTCTCAGGCTGGTGAGTGCTGGTTGGCACCAGTCCTCCATGCGGGAATCTCTCCGCTTTGCCCTCCGCGCCCCTGTTGCTGTGCTCTCCTTAGTGGTCCCGAAGCTCTGCCATCCCCTGTCTCTGCCAGTGAAGGGGCTTCCTAGTGTGTGGAAACTTTTCCTCCTTCACAGCCCCCTCTCAGAGTTGCAGGTCCTGTCCCTATTCTTTTGTCTTTGTTTTTTTTTTTTCTTTTGCCCTACCCAGGTACGTGGGGAGTTTCTTGCCTTTTGGGAGGTCTGAGGTCTTCTGCCAGAGTTCAGTAGGTTCTGTAGGAGCTGTTCCACATGTAGATGTGTTTCTGATGTATTTGTGGGGAGGAAGGTGATCTCCACGTCTTACTCCTCTGCCATTTTGAAGGTCCTCTCTCACTCTATTTTTGATGCATGTTTTTTTTTCATGAGTTCTGCTGGCTTTGCTCTGTTGACTTGTCTTTCAGAAAAGCTCTCCCACAGCCTGATATCTGACCAGCAGTGTGGATGGATTGATGCCTTGCCAAATTCTTGGAATCCCCTCACATGCTGTTCCTCAGAAGGTTGTTGCATTCAGTGAGTCAATGATCTTGCTGTCCAAGGTAGGGGAGAGGGGGAGCCAGAATCATACGTGAACTGCAGAGATTCTTTTTTCTGATGATGAAGCTGTTGAGTTAGCAGCCAACCTTCTACTTGTAGGTTTTAGCTCATCTTGGTCCATGGTTCAGGTTCAGTGGCTCTGAAGCTTGCTTGCACCAATTAAATCAGAATCTCGGGACAAAGGCACTCAGACATCAGTATATCTTAAAGGTCCTAAATGATCCAACCTTGCAGCTGGGCTGGAGAATTCCTGGCTGTGGTGCAGCTGTGAATGGGGTCCTTCTGGGAGCTACTGCATTAGAAGACTCACCACCTTCTGACTTCTTAGATCTCTCAGAAAATTTGTTTTTGTGTGTTGTTGTTAAGCAGTGGTGAAAGTGGTATTAAATGGAGTGCTCCTCATTGTACTCATAGCTTTCATTTGACCTTAGATTTTTTTTTTTTAGATAAGCAGGAATTCATGACTGTTTGCAAATGTATTTTCTATTTACCATCTGAGGCATTGTACCAATTTTTGGATAATGGACTTTGTGAGTTAGTTGTTTGCAACAGAACTAGCAGAAATATCTGTCTACTGGATTGTACTTTTGTTTATTTTTTTCATTGCCACTGTTGGACTCCCTATATTTTTATATTCCTTTGAGTATTTTGCTTATCAGCTAATAGGGAGAAAGATGCTTATGCTTCATAATAATTATGATGATGATGATGATTATAACTACTGTATAATGAGTACCTAACACTATTAGACACCATAGCTATAAACTGTGCATGAATTATCACATTTAATCTTTGCAATAATTTTGAGACGTAGTGTATCTCCGTTTTATAAATGATAGTCTAGTTGTCATCTTACCTGGAAATCTTCAGCTAAATTGTGAAAAATGACAAAAGGCCATCTACCACCTGACATGGTGGTGATGGGTTCCAGATGAATGAGGAGGGTAGAGAGAAGGGTTGATCCAAGGTGTTCTGCTACTGCTAATTCCAGCCTATTCAGGACCAGGCTCCATGAGAACCAAGCTTCTCTTGGAAGAAATTAGAAACCACTCTCTGGCGAATATTATTTAGAAATAGCCTAATTAGTCCAGCTTCCTTCACTCTTCCAGCAGTAATTTCCAGCATTCCTAGTGTAATAGACTTGATGATGAATTTGGAATTTGGTGTCCAAAGGAAAACGGAAACTTAACTGATTTAATCTACCTTCACCATGTATGGACTAGGTTTCTTTCTTTTTTATTTTTTTAAATTTATTTATTTTTTATTTTTGTCTGTTTTGGGTCTTTGTTGCTGCGTGCAGGCTTTCTCTAGTTTCTCTTTGTTGCAGTGCAAGGGCTTCTCACTGCAGTGGCTTCTCTTGTTGCAGAGCACAAGCTCTACACATGCAGGCTTCAGTAGTTGCAGTTCAGGCTCAGTAGTTGTGGCTCACGGGCTCTAGAGCGCAGGCTCAATAGTTGTGGCACACAGGCTCCATTGCTCCGTGGCATGTGGGATCTTCCCAGACCAGGGCTCGAACCTGTGTCCCCTGCATTGGCAGGCGGATTCTTAACCACTGTGTCACCAGGGAAGCCCCGGACTAGATTTCTTTTCTTTTCTTTAAAAAAAAATTTTATTGGAGTATATTTGGTTTACAATGTTGTGTTAGTTTCAGGTGCACAGCAAAGTGAATCAGTTATAAATATACATATGTCCACTCTTTTTGGACTAGTTTTCTTGAAGAGTTCTTGACAACCTGTTGTCTTGAATGGTTCCCTTTGGAAAATGCAACCTCATTTTGAATCCCTGAGAGTTGACTAACAACCGTGACCTTCTCATTTTCTGTTTACCCATCTTTTCTGGGGGCTGAATTCTGCCTCAGAGCTCCCTCGTCCCATCTTTTAAAGTGTTTTTATTGTTAAAAATTTTATTATTTTTTCAGTATATGTGTGTGTGTGTGTGTGTGTGTGTATACACACAAACACATTTTCTTTATCCATTCATCTGCTGATGGACACTTAGCTTGTTTCCATATCTTCCCTTGTTTCACCTTAAATGAGCTTATCTTACCTGGTGAGAATGGCTCCTGACTCAAAACCTGCATGTGGCCTCACTGCATTCTCTTTGTTCGGGTTCCGTCTTGCTCGCTGAGTTTTGCTTACATAATTTCTCCTTCTTACTCTGTTGGTTATTTGTAAGTGTGTTGCTCTTCCATTCAGGAAGGAAATGCTCTTGCTGCATGGTCAGTTTTCCCAGTTTCTTATCCTGTCTGGTAGAAGCGTGCTCTGCTTTTCTCTGAAATAAAGTGCTCCACGTGCTACGTGTCCAGGAGAGAGTTGCCTCTGACACTTGTGTTTATCTGACTTGAATTTCTCATCACTGTTTCTGCAAGGAGGCTCCTTTGATTCTCATGCCATTGGGATTTCTAGGGGCCTGCCCTATATTTTTCTCCCTGGAGTAGACACAGTCCCTTCAGAACTTTGTGACACAAGCATTAGAGAAGCTCCAAAAACATTTAATCTGTCATTGAAGATTTTCTATCTTGAAAAGCAGAAATCTCAACCACAGTTCAAGATTGCCTATCTCTGGTTATGAAGGCAGAAGAATATAAAGTCTTTGGAGACTGAGAACGTTTCACTCCACCTGGACACGTCACAATGAGAAGAGTATATTTGGGTTGGCACTAGGAACCTTGGCCAAAAGTATTACATTGTTAATCCTTTTGATTCATTGTGAGCCCATCTCCTGAATGCCAAAGGTTTGCAGTACACTGATGAGCCTACTCTATTATTTCTCTGTCTTATCTCACCAGGAGCTTCTCACCCAGGTGTTCAAAAATGTCAATATTTGAAATTTCAGTGGTGATCTCAATATCAGAGAGACAGCACTTAGCTGGGGAATTGATTGGAAGCTTTGAACAAGAAGGTCAGGTTGCGGAGGAATAAAATTCCCCAGCAGGGACAGTAAGGAGAAAAAAAATGATTGGAAAAGTTTATTTTGAGTCATTGGCTGACTTTTATTCTCTTGATGTGCAAAGTTCAGTAGAGGAAAGAACTTCCAGCTTAATAACATGGGATGTTAACTCTTCCAAACACACTTGTCTTTTCAGGTGTTTGCTGACCCCTGGCATGAAAACTAGCCCCCACACCATGACAGGCAAGACACAACCCAGCAACAAAGCATTTTGTTTTCTCTAGATGGATTCTAACAGAAAATTGCCCTTGTCCTGAAAGCTTGGAGGTGGAGGCCCTTGGGAGTAAGTGACGAAAAGGAATTAAGCAGAAGGTCCTTAAGGTCAGTCGCGGGTATGATTTTTTTTGGTTTCTCTTTTTCACCCTTAGTAGTTAAAAATGAGTCCTAATCTTCAAAAAATCTTCTGGCCAACTCAATGATCCCCATTAATTATTTCTTTGTTAAGTACTTTCATTTGTCTCTTCACATTTGAACAAGTTGAATATTTTCCGTCTTAGAGGCTAGTGTGTTTTTAATCAGGGCATGTTGTAATTGGTACTCTAGGTTTATGAACAGGACTGGTAGAAGGAATTCCATTTATTCACTTATGGATCTTGCAGGAGAAATTTGACTTTTTCATGCTTTAACATTTAAAACAATTTTTTATTTCTTACCAAAAAACACACACAAAAAAACAACCAAAACATCTCTTGGAGCCACCAGACAAGGGGGAAATTTCTTCGCATTCTTCCTTTTCTTCTCTTGCCTTCTAAACAAACCTTTTGTTCTCAGTATGTGGAATAGATGTTTCTTTCATAATACCAAATTGTACTGGTATTTAAATGCCTTAATAAAATTAACTCAATAACACAGAAAAGAAGAAATTGGTACCGAAATTTAGCATAAAGTAATAGAAAAGTGAATATTTATTGAGTATATAAAATAAGCTAAGCCTGGCACTCAATTCTTTTTCTACAATATATATTCAGTTGTCTTAGCAATTTTATGAAATATTCTCATCCACCTTTTATAGATAAGGAACTATATAGGTTTATAGATATTAGGTAACTTATTCAAGGTCACATAAGTAATAGATGACAGAGCCTGGATTTAACTTTGGGATTGTTTGATTTTAGGATTCTATTTCATATCCATTGTACAGTACTTCCTTTCAGTATGGAATGACTTGTAAAGTTGGTAGAAAGATGTGTTCTATTCCATTATTAAGTTTCAGGTAATCACTCAAGCAGACATAGTAGTTATTTAGTGCCTATAGATTTTGTGACCACCACTGTATCAGACACCTATTGTATTGTGTTAAAATCTAAGCAGAATATAAATTATGGAATTTCTAAGATTTGAGATCACCTAGAGCAATGAGAAGAATGAGTCCTGAATGTGGTATCAGAATATGCTAATATCAGAATATGTCATCAGAGACCTGGGTCTAGAACTTAGTAGATGTGTAATGTTCACAAAGTCACTAATTGCTTTTTTTACACCTAATTTTTTTAGAGTAATTTAAAACAAAAATTTTTATTGGAATATAGTTGATCTACAAAGTTGTGTTAGTTTTAGGTGTTCAGCAAAGTGAATCAGTTATACATATACATATATCCACTCTTTTTTAAAGATTCTTTTTTTTTTTTTTTTTCCATATAGGCCATTACAGAGTATTGAGTAGAGTCCCCTGTGCTATAGAGTAGGTGCTTATTACTTAAGTATTTCATATATAATAGTGTGTATATGTCAATCCCAATCTCCCAATTTATCCCTCCTGTAGGTAGTTTTAAGTTCACAGAAAAATTAAGAGGAAGATACAGAGATTTCCCATATACATGTATAGCCTCTTTCACTATAAACATCCTCCACCAGAGTGGTAACATGTGTTACAGGTGATGAACCTTCATTGACACACCTTTATCTCCCCAAATCCATAGTTTACCTTAGGAGTCACTCTTGGTGTTGTGCAAGTCACTAATCTTTTCAAGCTTCAGTTTCTACATTTGCAAAATATTTGCTCGTATTTGTAACATGCTTTTTGTTTACAAAAAGTTTTTAATACATTTTCTTATTTAAGTCTCATCAGAATCGGGTGAAAAAGGCATAATTATCCTAGTTTCACAGATGAAAAACATAGAGGTTAAGTGGCTTGCCTAAAGCCAAATACTAAGTGGCAGAGAGGGAATGCCACTTCTAATGTAAAATCAAATGCCCTATACCCTTGACAAGATTGTGAGGAACAAACAACATAAGTAAGTGAAAATGCTTTGCAGTCTATAATATCTTAGAAATACTGGTCATAATGATGATCAAGTTTTAATTATTTATTCAGCAAATTATTATGGGAGGTCTCATTCTTGGCGAAGTTATCCCTTTGGTACCCAGGATGTTTGTAATAGGGGTGGAGGAACAGGACAGAAGTGGACTTTTCTTGACTCAAACATCTACCCAGTGTAACACAGAGATCTATACCACATTCAGCATTCCTTAGAAGCACTGTTTATTCAGAATGGGAGAAGGATATTTCATTAACAGGTAACAGCCTATAAAAAGGTACACTCTACAATGTGCATAATGCCTCTGAAAGTCCTACAATGGCTCAGGCTCTTAGAGGTCACAGAGTATTATTGACTCTGTCTCTTCTAGGCACTTGAGAAGAGGAAGAAGTCCTTTTGACATCTAGATGCTTGCAATTTACGTCATGTGCTTCTGATCCATGCTACATATCTGGTTCTATGTAAGCTGGGGGACCCTCCCTTGACTTTCCTGGCAGACAGTCTCAGTGCTTTCGTCTCCTCTGTTATCCTGTTACTGAACTAAACTTGGGCCCACTTGCCCTCATGCAGTAAAGTCAATCTACTGACATTGGGTTGTGGTGAAGGAAAGTACAGTGCTTATTGCAACGTGGGGCCAGGCAAGGAGAATGGACAGCGCATGCTCAACAGACCCAAGCTGTCTGATGGCTCTTAGGGAAGGATTTTTAAAGGCAAGGTGAGGGAGGGGTTGCAAGGTGGGTGGTCAGCTTATGGGCATCCTTCTGAATGGTTGATGGTGAGGTAACTGGGTGATGTTTTGGGAATCTCATTCATCAACCTCTGGTTCCAACAGGTATGGGGTCTACATATTGGTAGTCAACATGAAGTTCTTCCTCCTGGTGGGGGTTATAGTATCTGCAAAACAACTCAAGGATAAGGCTCAAGATGTTATCTATAGTCCTTGAGGAGGAACTAAAGGGCCTTGACTTTGTTTTATGGCTAAACAATTATTACTTTGTCTTGCTGGACTGTTTTCCTTTGTTTCTGCATTTTCTTGTTTCTCTGATTAAATTTTCTCCTTGGAATTCAGAGAAGGCCAAGGATGCTAAAGCTTTTCTACAAACAACAGGCAGGGGCATGGAGGGCTTGTCCTTGGGAAGGCCCTGTAGGGTCCTGCTCAATTTCAATACCACATACCCCCATCAATTCTGGAGCATCTCCCATCCCTGTAGTCTTCACAGAGAAACTCTCCCTCTTTAGGGATGCCACCACACTTTGTTAATTCATTTTGAAGACCAAACCTTTCAAAGAATTTGAAGAATAGATAACCAAGTCCATAAGAAACTATGGAAAATATCCATTCAAAGCATTTCAGTACAGAAATGTGTGTGTATGTATAAGGGAAAAAGAGAGAGAGGGAGGGAAGGGGAGAACTAACTAAGGATGGGAAAATGAAAAAAAAAAGTTTCTAAGCACAGTTGGAGAGGAGGGCTATAGCAGAGACAAAAAAAGAAGCAAGTACCTCATGCACTGGAGTGTGTTCACTGATTGCCTGATAATTGCATGTGGAAAATTGGCTACAAGAAGACAAGGGATGAACAAGGAAATTAATTGAAAGTATCAGAGAAACCAGAAATACAATAGGTATGGGAAACCCTAGACTATATTAGGGTTTGTCTAGACCAAGTGTTCTCAATTTTAACACTATTGATATCTTGGGCTGGGTAACTCTTTCTTGTGGCTGGCGGTCCTGTGCACTGTGAAATGTTTAGAAGCATCCCTGGTCTCTACCTACTAGATGTTCGTAGCACACCTCTCCTAGTTGTGGTGACCAAAAATGTCTCCAGAAACTGTCAAATATCTCTTGCAGTGGGAGGAGAGGGGCAGTAAAGTGAAAGCATTCCTGATTGAGAACCACTGGTCTAAATCTTTGAACTGAAAGCAGGCTGAGATAGAAAAAAAAAAGTGGAATCAATATAGAATATTGCAGAATATTAACAGTGAAAATCTCTTTGCAGTAATGAGGATACAGATAGCTTTTAAATTTTGTTTGGTTTGCTTCCCTATAGTTTTGAAAATTTCCATGAAGAACATGCATTGCTTGTATAACCATAAAGTAAGAACTGTTAATGTTGCCTTAAAAGTAAAGATACTCGAATTAATTTTGTGAGTTCTCTGATGAGTGAAGATGCATCCTGAGGAAAAAAGGACTTACAGTGTTCAAATAAGGTGAAATAGAGAAGAAAATCAGATTAGACCAGGGGAAGCAGAACATTCGAAGGAAAAGAAGGAAGAAAGGGGAGAACAAAGAATCAGTAAAATATGAAACTTCCTAGAATTAAAGACCTTTTTCATCTACTTAGGGATGGAGTTGAGCTCCCAAGCATGGAATGGTGACATGTGATTGTGTCTTATGCAAATGTGTTAAGGAGAGAGTGAACATTAGCAAAATATGAATGAATGCATATGGTTGATGGTGTCTCTAAATGTTTATGTTTGTATTTTCTTCTTGCTTATGACTCAGAAGCATTGTAGTCTTTGATAGCTGTTGTCATACCAGTTATGTCCTCAGTAGAGACCCCCTTAGCTAGAGAAACCTCCTAAGATCATAAGATGGTAGGAGGAACAAAAAGATCAAGCATCTTATTAAGATGGTGGTTTTCCAGGACACAGCTTCTTTCCTTCATTTCAACTAAGGTTTCCATTATAGCAAGATTAAAGGCTTTAAAGGTCAAATGTGGTTCCCTTAGCCAGGGAATAATATCTAGCCATAGACTGTTTTACCTAAAGAATGATTTTAATGGGTAGGCATTGCTGGAGAGTAAGTATACTGGAGAAATTTTTAAATGAGGTCGACAACATTGAGTCTCTCCCTCTAGAAAGGTTTTAAATGATGGCTTGTGAATTCATGTGCGTGATCACCACACAAGTAGGCTAGAGGAATTGGATAAAACCATTGATCTTTCCATTTAAACCACCCAGTTTACTTAGCAGGAGGCTGGAGTTCAAAGAAGTTTGGAGATATCAAGTCATCAGACTTGGCACTGGCCCAGGGATCTTCTGAGCACATACGAGTTATAGGCATGGGCTTTGGAGCCAAATCAACTTGAGATTGAGCTTAAGCTCCAACACTACCCAGCTGTATGGTTTTGGGGAAGTTTCCTCGTGTCTCACCGACTGTGTCCTTATTCATAAAGAGGGAGTAATAATGGTACTTGTCACCAGTAGCATGCTGGTTAATGTTTAACAACCAGTTAAACAAAAACAAAACCCAAACACGGGGAGGGGGAAGGGTAAGCTGGGGCAAAGTGAGAGAGTGGCATGGACATATATACACTACCAAATGTAAAACCGATAGCTAGTGGGAAGCAGCCGCATAGCACAGGGAGATCAGCTCGGTGCTTTGTGACCACCTAGAGGGGTGGGATAGGGAAGGTGGGAGGGAGGGAGATGCCAGAGGGAAGAGATATGGGGATATATGTATATGTATAACTGATTCACTTTGTTATAAAGCAGAAACTAACACACCATTGTAAAGCAATTATACTCCAATAAAGA
>RJWK010065845.1:0-11972 GCA_004363435.1 Platanista minor | reverse complement strand
GATTTACAGTGTTGTGTTAGTTTCAGATGTATAGCAAAGTGATTCAGTTGTGTGTGTATATATATGTATATATATATATATTCTTTTTCAGATTCTTTTCCCATGTAGGTAACTACAGAATACAGAGTAGAGTTCCCTGTGCTATACAGTAGGTCCTTGTTGGTTATCTATTTTATATATAGTAGTGTGTATATGTTAATCCCAAACTCCTAATTTATCCTTCCCTCCCACCATAGTACATATAATTTAAAGGAAACTAATGATTAAGTGAAGTACAACTATTCTTGCTATTAAAACTAGACAGAATTTTATCTTAGGCACTGTTTTAATTGCAAGAAAGAACTCTTTATAACTTTGGTATAAAGATACAGGTTTTCTCTAAGAGCATACTCTTCTTGGAGCATTAAAAGAGTGGTTGGGCTCCTAAATCATTGTTTTATTACCCAAACTTTTGCTAAATACTTGGAGGTCATGAGCCTGAGATTGTCTTCTCTGACACAGATGGGAATATATCTGTTCAGAATTGCCTGTTGCACCCAGACCCTTGCCCCTTAACCATAATGAACTCAGGATGTGTTCCCTGTCTTCATTTAAGGCCTTGATAAAGACATTGAACAGGATAGGACCAAAGACATCAAAGCACTAGAACAGGAGTTCTTTTCTAATCTGGGGTCTCCCTGAGGCCGGAGGGTAGAAATGGGCAATGGTTATGGACAAATCCCCTGTCATCTTAAGAGGGACTTTATAGGTCAAGAAATATTTTTGTGTGAGCAGATATTATAGCTTTCATCAGATTGTTAAAGAAGTACATGTTTCCCCCAAAGTTAAAAACCTCAGCATCAGAGACCTCTAAGACTTTGTTAAGCCATCAAGTACTTCTGTGGTTCTTCTGTAATCTACCTATCTGTACATCAGAATGGGCTCCCTGTTTTCTTCACTGTTATATCTCGTAGGTGCTTAATTAATATTTGTTGACTTAAAGTGAATGAAACCAAGTCACATTTTCCCAGTATGTCTATAAAACTCTAACTTGAAGGAATTGGTCAGGTGCTTTGTGAAGTCTTACCCTGTGCTTTTCTCTTGGCCCACCAATGAGCTAGCTAGATCTGCAAGTTAATGAAGTTCATTTGGCAGGGTTTGGTGTGGGGAAAGACTTGTATTGGTGTCTAGCAGTATTCTTTTCTCTGCTTATGACCTTATAGACGATTTGTTCAATAATCCTTTTTTTGGGGGGAGGGGGTGGCTGTACCACATGGCATGTGGGACCTTAGTTCCCCAACCAGGGATCAAACCCGTGCCCCCTTCAGTGGAAGTGCAGAGTTTTAACCACTGGACCGCCAGGGAAGTCCCAATAATCAATTTTAAGACACTGTTGTGAATCAAGCCCCAGTTTGAAAAGGAGTATATTTGTGTATTTGCCTCCTGACATCTGTACCACTTTTTACTTGACTGTAATTCTGTGGCCATATTTTCAGGCTCTTTAAGAATCCTGAGATATAATTTTTGTGGGTACAGCCTAGAATTAATTTGGAGAATCTAGGTATCTCTTCTTGGAATTCAGTTCTTCCTTAGCCATGTTACTTCTGCCCTTTTCTTCTCCCTAATGGTGAAGTCAGGACTAAAAGGGAATTGAACTGCTGTGCTTTATTCTGTCCTCTCTCTCTAGCAGTCATGATGACCATGTCTGAACTCCCCATCAGGAACAACAACAAAATCACCCCAGAAACCACTCTTTCATCATCTTCAGTATTTGGAGAGGACTGATCTCATTACAGTTTTGTACCCTTTGACCTACCTGTTAAAGTTTCACGTGACGTCCATTTGTCCTAGGTCATGTGTGTCTCTCTTTTGTATGAGCTCTTTTTTTTTAATTGATGTATAGTTGATTTACAATGTTGTGCTAATTTCTGCTGTACAGCAAAGTGACTCAGTTATACACATTTATACATTCTTTTCCATTATGGTTTAACCCAGGGGATTGGATATAGTTCCATGTGCTTTACAGTAGGACCTTGTTGTAATAGTTTGCATCTATTGTACTAACCCCAAACTCCCAGTCCATCCCTCTCCCTCTCCCCCTCCCTTGGCAACCAGAAGTCTGTTCTCTATGTCTGTGAGTCTGTTTCTGTTTTATAGATAGCCCTTTTAAAATATGAGGAAACACATGGCTATCCATGTTATTATATTCGTTCTTTTTTTTTTTTTTTTTTTTTTTTTGGCAGTACGCGGGCCTCTCACTGCTGTGGCCCCTCCCGTTGCGGAGCACAGGCTCTGGATGCGCAGGCTCAGCGGCCATGGTTCAATGGCCCAGCCGCTCCACGGCACGTGGGCTCTTCCCGAACCGGGGCACGAACCCATGTCCCCTGCATCGGCAGGCAGACTCTCAACCGCTGCGCCACCAGCGAAGCCCTATATTCTTTCTTTATATACTGTTCTTTCATCGTCAAGATGATCCATTTTCATACTGTCAGGATGGGGGCTTTGAGAGCCTCACATCCCTCATAAATCCATCCATCATTTAGAGTTTCTGACCACTTGATCCTGATCCTTATTTTTTTCTCTCAACTTTTCGAAATCTGCTTTCCTTCGAAGAACAGGTTACATTTCTATGTATGCCCGGGATTCAGTTCCTGGTCTATTACAAATTCCAGTTTTACATTGTTACTTTCCCTCAGGGTTTCCATCATTTCTACTTTACCAAGAAGTTTATCCTTATTGGTTAGAAGTCCTGAATCATGGTTTCTCTCACTGTTTCGTTCTGAAAACTAGAACTTGTCAGAAGGCAATATAGAATTTATCAGCAGAATATGATGAACAGAAGATGTTCAAATAATTGGCATCTCCCATGATATCACCATCTTACATCACTATCTTGTTTCTGAGTTAGTTTTGTCATTTCTGTTAAAAATAAGCCATCTACATCTTTAGTTTGGTGAGCACTCTGATTATATGGCCATTAGTGTGATATTCTTTCTCCTTTTGAAGTCACTTTAAATATATTTTACCACATCTCATCATAGGTCAGTGGCTTCCCAAGCATGTGCATATTTTCTTAACATAGCTTGTTCTTTTGTCAGCTTATTTTCACTGGCGTTGGAGAATGTCCATTAGCATGAGATCCAATCTACAAGGTTTCAATGACTATGCAATTGTAGTTACAATCGTTTATAAAGTTGCAAATTCATTAATAGCCACTAATCTTTTCAGTCTTTGTGCTTTTCTATAGAGACATCTAAGACCCTATGTATTTGACCCAGGCCTTTTTAGCTTTCATGCAATTTTCTCCTATATTTTTGTACTAGTCAAATTACTCCTTAGCATGAAGCTTAAGAAGATGTGCACCTTCTTGCTCCTTTGGATATTTTGGGCAGGATGCCCTGCATGCTGACCCCTGCTTTTGCTCCACATTTCCTCTTTCTCTTCCCCATTTTTCTGGGTTAAATTAGTATCCAGAGCACCTCTGCATCTAGCTTGTAACTTTTTCTATTATTGCTCATTGCTTCCCTCTTCCATTTTTCTAGTCTTCCAAGGCTTTTTTTTTTTTTTTTTCTAATTTGGGATTACCTAGTGTTATAAGATTCTAGCCATTATTGCTGTTGTTGTCTGCTATGAAAATTTCTGGGCAAAAGAAGAATATTCATCTTAAGGCTTTTCAAAGATTAAAATGACTTAGGAGAAAAATCTTCAGTGTGATTCCTCCCCTTCCTCGCACCACTGGCCTCACTTTGTATTACACAGCAAGGTTTGCAGGTGTGCAGCTTTTTCCACGAACAACCTTCAGGGCTGGGCCCATTTTTGTGGCTATACCCAACTGAGGTTATCAGTAAAATAAGATAAAAAATCAGAAGGTTATTGCCTTGCTGCTCCTCTGTTACCTTCCCTGAGATATAATGCTCGCCAAGTAAAAACAAAAACACTTGTCACCTGAGGATGAATTCTTATCCTTCTCCGAACTTTAAAATTCAACTTTTCAGAATTATAAAGTAGGAAGGGTGCAGGGTAGAGAAAGCAACCTTTTAAAACAAAGTTCAAATCAATAATAATTAACATTTCCTAGCCTCTATTTTCCTGCTAATAACCAAAGACAAGTACTAATTAGAGAAGCCTCAAGTGTCTGGATTTCTGGATGTACCAGATGGTGCTGCATAAGGACTCTGCATCGTGCCAGGGAGAAGCCTGGGTTGCTCTTAGCCACCACCTCTCCTCCATCTTGACCTTGTCCGAGGACACGTAAACATGCCCAGTGCTTTGCACTGAGGCTTTTACTTTGTTCTTTATTCTCTATCTTACCCACTTCTGATTTCAGGACGTATGTTTCTGCCATGCTTAGTGAGTGCTCTTGTGAACTTTTATTTTTACTTCTTCCTTAACGCACTTTTTCTATTCATCTTTTTCTTTTCAGATTTCCTTTGACTCTCATGTTACTGCCTGATCTCACCAGATCCCCCCTCTCCCCCTCTACACTGGTTCTTTCTCACTGTTCTTTCTCAAGGTCACACAAAACCAGCACAGAAGCCTTCAATTCCTTCAATAGCTAGTATTAAGATAGTTCTGCCTCTTCTGTTTTTTTTTTTTTGGTAAAATCTTTTCACAGATTGTCTGAAAACATATGTTTTCTTCTTTTGGTTTGTACTTCAAATATTTTCTTCCTCTGCAATTAACTCTGCTAACCAGCTCCGAGAAAGCTTTGATTTTTGTATAGAAATTTTCAGTACTGTTGAGTGTTGATATTGTGTTGACAAATGCTGCCCATGTATTTTTTTTTTTTTTTTTTTTTTTTTGTGGTACGCGGCCCTCTCACCGTTGTGGCCTCTCCCGTTGTGGAGCACAGGCTCCGGATGTGCAGGCTCAGCGGCCATGGCTCACGGGCCCAGCTGCTCTGCGGCACGTGGGATCTTCCCGGACCGGGGCACAAACCCGTGTCCCCTGCATCGGCAGGCGGACTCTCAACCACTGCGCCACCAGGGAAGCCCAGAATCTTGCATTTTTATGAAGCATTATATTATGAGATGTCATTAAATATTATGAGAGCCATAATACTGATTTATCATGTGGATGCACCATATATATTTTACCATTATTCTATTGTTGATCATTTAGGTTGTTTCCAACTCATTGTTATTTTAACAAATGCCGTGGCCAATATTTTCATGAATAGTAATTCTTCACATATATCCTCAGGATAAAATTTTTTTTTTTAGATGTTGGAGGTAGGAGTTTATTAATTAATTTATTTATTTTTGCTGTGTTGGGTCTTCGTTTCTGTGCAAGGGCTTTCTCTAGTTGTGGCAAGCGGGGGCCACTCTCCATCGTGGTGAGCAGGCCTCTCACTGTCGCGGCCTCTCTTGTTGCAGAGCACAGGCTCCAGACGCGCAGGCTCAGTAGTTGTGGCTCACGGGCCTAGTTGCTCCGCGGCACGTGGGATCCTCCCAGACGAGGGCTTGAACCCGTGTCCCCTGCATTAGCAGGCAGACTCCCAACCACTGTGCCACCAGGGAAGCCCAGGATAAATTTTTAAAGTCAAGGACTTCTTTGAAGGCTTGAATCGAATAAGTGTAAAGATGTGAATGGACCCTAATGGCTGAAATTTCCAACTAGTTGAAGAGGTAGAAGTAGTGCTTAGCTGCTCTGCATTTCCTGTGTCCACCTCCTGTTTACCTGGTCACCACCTTGGTTGCATTGGGCTAGAAAAGAATCAATATGCAGGAGGCCTAGTAACCTGATCAATATGTAAAAAAGTGAAGGCTGTGCTCTTGGTATTTCAGAGCATAGAGAAATTTGGAGGAGAAGATATGGAGTACAGTGATGGGGAGTCCCCTTGCCTTCTGACTCATTCTCATATGAGTATAGATGGACATCTCTACCCACTGTTTCAACTTGGATGCCCTCATGTTTATTGACTCTTCTTTGGAGTTTCTGTTTTATTTTTGTTAAGATCCTTCTGTTTATCAGAGAAGATAGCTTTTATCCATTATGTTCTATTCTTCTTCAGCTATTTAGAAGTAGTGCACAATAATGAAAATGACTTGTTAATCCCTGTTATTCTTTCATTGTGGAGGGAGTGTGGTGTGGGCATACATGGTAGAATAGCAGAAAGGAAGGGGGGTGCTTAACCTTAAAAACTTCTGGAGAGTTCAGTTACTAGTTTAAGGAGACAGTATAATACAACTCTCCTTGTACAAGTCAGTTCATTTGCAGATAGTTCTTTGCTTTGGGTATGACATCTATTAAGCTGAGCACTCTCAGCCTTCAAGACGATATTTTTCTTGGCACCAGAAAGATAATTTTGTTTTTAATTAAAAAAAAATTTCTTTTAATTAATTAATTTGGCTGCATTGGGTCTTAGTTGCGGCACATGGGCTTCTCTCTAGCTGTGGCGTTCGGGTTCCAGAGAGCGTGGCCTCAGTAGTTGAGGCACAGGGGCTTACTTGCCCCATGGCATGTTGGGATCTTAGGTCCCAGAATAGAGATTGAACCTGCATCCCCAGCATTGGAAGGCAGATTCTTAACCACTGGACCACCAGGGAAGTCCCCAGACATATAATTTTTTGATCTCAATGATGTTGACTGTAGTTTTTCTTGATCCTTGTTATCCTGAGGTTTATTTTATGTTGATGTAAAAAAATGATTTCTCTTCTTTAAAAATGAATTCTAAAATAGCAGACTAACTTGGGGCATTCAGTATTTCTATAAAATTCCCTTTTGCTCTGTGAATAACTTTATTTCTGATTTTTAGAATTTCCAGTTATTAGTTAATATTTCCTTTTTCAAATTTCCATATTGAAATTAATGATCAATCTTAAAGTAAAATTATTTCAGCAATTGCAGTTCTATCACCGTCCTAGGAAGCTAATTACAGGAATAAATAAAAATGCTTACAAGTAGCATTTGTATCTATATTTAAAAAGCAATTGACCAAGCAGATGTTGTTACAGATTTTTGTCTTTGATATGATAAATTTCCCATTAATTTTGAAAATCTGAGTTTAAGGGATGTGCTTTCAGATTTTGCATGGTTGAGCTGCAATTTGTGAAAGTTCAAGCAGCTGTACTGACAAATCATTTGACAAATTTGTAACTGAGGCTGTTTTAAGCAAAGTTTTAGAGCTTTATGTTCTGTATTTTATGTTCAGACACATGTATTTGAATTTCTTCTATTTTTGTGGATCAAGAAGTTTGTGTGTTTGCGTGTGTATGTGTATTTATTCTTTCTCTGTCTCTGATTTATATGTATATTTGTGTGTGCATGTGTGTGTGTATGTGTATATGTATACTTACATTGCATATACAGCCTAAGTTAGATGTAAAGATGCATATACTTCATCTTTTTTTAATAAAAAATATTCAGTTTAAGCTCTCACTATGTAATTAAAATTTTTTTTCTTTTTGCCTAGGTTGAAGAAATTGTGGATATTGGATCATTTGCCCCAGAAGACATTCATATTCCTAAGATTTATGTACATCGCCTTATAAAGGGAGAAAAATATGAGAAAAGAATAGAGGTAATTGACTTAGCTTGTCTGTCAGTATTTATGGATCTGACTCTCAGAGATGTATCCCTGGGGCTATTCTAGATGATAAGGAATTAGAGCTGAACAGGAAGTCTTGCTCTGAATCTTAATAGGAGCTTCTCATGTGTCTATCTTGAGGGGACATGATTGTCTTTGTAATTGTCCAGTTCAACAGTTCCTTGTGTATATCACCAAATTACATGCTTCTCTAGGCTATGTCTTCTAGGCTTTTTTAACTGTCCTAATTTATGATGCATAGTTTTAGCTGGCTGTCCTACAGAGTAGAGAAGGATAATCAGGTCTTTGGTGGCTTTACCCCTGCTGGACTCTTAGAGTTTGAGTGTTCAGAACTGTCTGTCTATCTTGAAGTCTTTGCACATTATAGAGTCCAGACAGAACATCATTTCCCATGAGTGTTGGGCTCTGGGCAGCTGGTGGGTATGAGATCGTGGCAAGGAGTGGGTACCGGGAGCACTGGAGGTACTCTAAGGCTACTGAGAGCATGAAGACCAGCTGGACCAGAATTGATATCAAAATTCAGAAGTGTCTAGGGATCGGCAACAGAATAGACATGCAGTAAAAGATACCGTGGATTCAGAGATACCCTCTACCCGTGGACATCAAACAGAAAGACATTCTGCAATCTAAAACTAATGTCAGGGGCCAGGGATCAAAAACGGGACATTTGCAAACAGGAACCAGAGTCTGTATCAAGGAGATTTAGTAATGGAAATAGTTTTCTGGCTGGTTTCTGGATATTTCTATGATTCCTGTGATTCAGTTATAGCAAAACCAGTCTAGACTCTGCATGTGGAAACAGGCAATTGGCAGCAGCAATACCTGGTAAACACATTCTCACAGCCCTGCAAAAATAGAGTCCCAAGGTCTATTCCCTTTTCTTTATTCTGACTCCATCCCAGAGCACCTGAGGAGAGTTCAGTTGCAGGAGTCTTAGAGTAACAGTAGTGGCACTCAGTGTGACAGTAACAGAGGAATTGTTTGCTTCAAAGACACAGAAGAATTATATCTTCCTCTTCAAACATCTGACCTCTTTCCTTACTTTTTATTTAATTAATTAATTTTGTTTATTTTTTAAATTTACTTATTTGGCTGCACTGGGTCTTAGTTGCAGCATGTGGGATTTAGTTCCCTGACCAGGGATTGAACCTGGGCCCCCAGCATTGGGAGCGCAGAGTCTTAGCCACTGGACCACCAGGGAAGTCCTTTCACTTACATTTTAAAGAATTATTTCTGTCATCAAATTTTATCCATAGTATTCTTTTTTAAATTAAAAAAAATCTCTCCATTATGTTGCAGATTTGCCTTATAGTAGTAATGGGAGAGAGTTTTGTATTTCACTAGTGTTAAAATACAAAGTATACCTCAACCATGAATAATTTATTTTTGTTTATTTTAAAGCGTTTATCAATCCGGAAAGAGGAAGATGTAAAAACCACATCTGGTAAACCTGGAGATAATGTAAGGGAACGTATCATCAAGCGGGCAGCTCTTGAATTTGAGGATGGCATGTATGGTATCCTTTATTCCTTGCCCTGTAGACGTAGCCCTCACTTTTTACATATTCATCAGGTTACTAGGCCTCCTGCATAGTGATTCCTTTCTGCTTCATTGTAACTTCTAAAGCAATTGATCAATTTTTACAAATGTGGCATATAACCTAAAGATATCAAGATAAATGAAATTAGAATTATAATCTTTTTGCCTTCTTGAGACAAAATGGTGACTGAAAATTTCCTTAGCTGTTCTCTAATATATAAGGAATTTCAGTATAATTTGACATTTGGCTAAGGGTAATTGGGAGAAGAGATTACACAAGGTGAGGGTTTCAAATCTCAGAAGTACTACTTATAACCAGTGCTATTTACTTTCTCTGTGTTCTGACATTTACATACTCATTGAAACGTAAGATCCAACTTCTTAACAACCTCTTGTTTCCCGTGACAAAGATGTTTGTTAAGGGTATTTTTTGAATCATTCAATGAATGATTCAAATTCTGCTGTAGATATTGAATACTTTGTCAAAAAAGAGGTAGGTGAAGATGATTTAGTGCAATAAGTGTTTGGATTTTGAATGTGTTTAAATAACAGTGAGTCTATTCACCATTTTGCTGATTTTCAAGACATCAACTGTTGAACTATATAATACAAATAATACGTATAAATTCAAATAGTGTATGATAAGATAAATATTTGTTGAATGGTGAATCCAGTAAAGCCATACTTAAAGGCCTGCAACAGGAGGTAGTAGAAACATGACATGTGTCTCCATTCTCTGAGCTTCCCCTAGTCCATAAAAATCTTCTTTCAGACTGATATTGACAGGAGAACTGTTTTTTTACTTTCTTTTTACCTCTACCACTTCATTTTTCTTTATCTTTCAGTTTATACATTGGGTTATGGTGGGAATTCACATAGGGGAAGAGAGTATAATAGTGCTTCCTCTTCCACCTCCAGTATCAGCAAGATATAGAGTCAACCAAGTGGGCTGAACAGGTGAAAGCTAGTCTCTGGGTTTTCTTCTTACCTCCAGTCAAATGGTTTACCATTGATATTTTAAAACTGACTCTATGATAACGCTGATTTTTAGATATAATGGCTTCTAGGTATCCTTTATTCACTGTCATT
The DNA here is from genome assembly GCA_004363435.1 of Platanista minor. Taxonomy (NCBI): domain Eukaryota; kingdom Metazoa; phylum Chordata; class Mammalia; order Artiodactyla; family Platanistidae; genus Platanista; species Platanista minor. The sequence continues at coordinate 1,816 of RJWK010065845.1, read as the reverse complement.
GTATTGCCTATGAAAAATACTTGCAAGTCAGTCCATATAAATGGTCTTTCCATAGCACCTACTCTTTTTCAACCCAAATTACATAGGCTTTTTTCTCCCTGGTATTTGACTCACTAAAAAATATTAAAGAACTGAGAAAATTATAGCATATGATGAAAGAGGGGGGGTATAAAACTTGTAATTTGGGGGGCTTCCCTGGTGGCGCAGTGGTTGAGAGTCCGCCTGCCAATGCAGGGGACACGGGTTTGTGCCCCGATCCGGGAAGATCCCACATGCCGCGGAGTGGTTGGGCCCATGAGCCCAGCTGGGCCTGCGCGTCCGGAGCCTGTGCTCCTCAACGGGAGAGGCCACAACAGTGAGAGGCCCGCGTACCACAAAAAAAAAACAAACAAAACTTGTAATTTGGGTTGCCCTTACCTGAAAATGCCAGCTTATAATTATAATGGAATTAATACTTCAGTGTGTTCCATGCATCACTGTGAGAAAGGAAGTACAAATAAGTCTACACTAGATTGTGATTTGGTAAGAGGTGAACCAAGAAGCTATCATCATAGCTTCATAGACTTACTGTATTCACAAGAGGTGACCTGGCACATTGAGTTGTCCTGCTTGCCTTTGTAGTCTATAATATGGCAGCATATACAAACTTTATCTTTTCTGGACTTCATTCACAAAGCACTCACTGTTATTAGAATCTCATCAGAGTGCCATCATTCTTTGCACTAATTCTGTCAAAGCCTGTGGTTTGCAGTGGTAGTGGATGACAGCAGTTCCAGACAGCATCAGTTTTTGTTTGTTTGTTTTTTTTGGCCACAGTGCACAGCTTACAGGATCTTAGTTCCCCAACCAGGGATCAAACCCAGGCCCACAGCAGTGAAAGTGCCAAGTCCTAACCACTGGACCACCAGGGAATTCCCACAGACAGTGTTAGTATTTCTCATCTGGTCAGCCTGCTTGTATTGAGAGGCAAGGTCGAATCCACACCACTGCATACAAGTCAGAACTTTGATCACCTAAGGAAGAAGATTTAATACACTCAGCTCTTCTTTAAGAAAAAATTTTATTGAAGTGTAGTTGATTTACAGTGTTGTGTTTAAATTCTGCTGTACAGCAAAGTGACTCAGTTATGCATACATAGATTCTTTTTCAGATTCTTTTTCATTATTGTTTATCACAGGATGTTGAATATAGTTCTCTGTGCTATATGGTAGGACCTTGTTGTTTATCCATTCTATATATAATAGTTTGCATCTGCTAATCCCAACCAGTTAGCTCTTTGATGCTATAACACAGCTTTTGTTTTTCTTTTATATGGTCTCAAATGTGTTCACTGAAGCTTAAACATCCCCACCATCCTATTTATATCTTAGGGAAGGTTCAGTTACCAATGGATGTTATCACAGTGATCCAAAGGAATCTATACAATTTAGGCAGACATTTTGGTGTTGTCATAAAACTTTTTAAATTCAAAAATGGTAGCCCTTTTTAGAATATTTTAATCATCTTTATTTTCAGTTGCAGTTTTGAATAGTGAAAAATGCTTTTTTTGTTGTTTTTAAAATTTTTATTTATTTATTTATTTTTTTAATGTACGCGGGCCTCTCACTGCTGTGGCCTCTCCCGTTGCGGAGCACAGGCTCCGCACGCGCAGGCTCAGAGGCCATGGCTCACGGGCCCAGCCACTCCGCGGCATGTGGGATCTTACTGAACCGGGGCACGAACTCGCGTCCCCTGCATTGGCAGGCAGACTCTCAACCACTGCGCCACCAGGGAAGCCCAAGGGTGTTTTTTTTTTTTTTTTTTTAACATCTTTTTT
>RJWK010065844.1:0-11972 GCA_004363435.1 Platanista minor | reverse complement strand
TTTTTTTTTTTTTTTTTTTTTTTTGTGGTCCGCGGGCCTCTCACTGTTGTGGCCTCTCCTGTTGCGGAGCACAGGCTCCGGATGCGCAGGCTCAGCGGCCACGGCTCACAGGCCCAGCCGCTCCACGGCATGTGGGATCTTCCCGGACCGGGGCACGAACCCGCGTCCCCTGCATCAGCAGGCGTACTCTCAACCACTGCACCACCAGGGAAGCCCCCTGCTTTTTTTAAAAAAGAAAAAAAACATTAAATCTAAAAATGAACCACCAAAAGTCAACACAGTCCCACAACCAGCACCACCACCCACAGTCAGTGCAAGCCCTCCAGCGACAGGAGAAGGTTTTGAAGAAAACCCCATAAAATCACAAAGGACTCAAAATAAATACGGTGTATCGTTATTCTTACGTGGAATCTAACCACGGCCAATGACATGCAAAATCATCGTTGTTATTCAACTATAAGAACACTAGTGACCAACATCCGAAAATCACACCCATTAATAAAAATCATCAACAGTGCATTCATTGATATTCCAGCCTCATCAGACATTTCATCATGATGACATTTTGGCTCTCTGTTGGGTATCTTTGATTTTACAAATCTTAACAGGCTTGTTCCTAGCAATACATCACACATCAGACACAATAACTGCTTTCTGATCAGTGACACCCATCTGCCGTAAATCATAGGTGAATCATTCGGTATGTACATGCAAACGGAGCTTCCGTATTCTTTATTTGCCTACTTATTCATGTAGGACGTGGGCTATATTATGGGTCCTGTGCTTTTCTAGAAACATGAAAGATCGGAATTATCCTATTTACAGTTATAGCCACAGCATTCATAGGCTATGTATTACCCTGAGAACAAATACCATTTTGAGGAGCAACAGTTATTACCAAGCCCCTCTCAGCAATCCCATACATCGGTACCAACCTCGTCGAATGGATCGGAGGTGGCTTCTCGGTAGACAAAGCAACTCTTTACACAATTCTTCACCCTCCATTTTATTCTCCCATTCATCACTGCAGCACTAGCAGCCGTCCACCTACTATTCCTTCACGAAACAGGACCTAATAACCCCAAAGGAATCCCATCTGACATAGACAAAATTCCATTTCATCCCTACTATACAATTAAAGACATTTTAGGTGCTTTATTACTAGTTCTAGCATTGATAGTATTAGTCTTATTCTCTCACCCAACTTACTAAGGAGACCCCGACAACTACACCCCAGCAAATCCTCTCAATATACCACCTCACATTAAACAAGAATGTACTTCCTATTTGCATACACAATCCTACAATCAATCCCCAATAAACTAGGAGGAATACTAGCCCTAATCTTTTTGATGGTAATCCTAGCATTTATCCCTATGCTCCACACATCCAAGCAATGAAGCATAATATTCTGACTCCTTAGCCAATGTCTGTTCTGAATCCTAGTGGCAGACCTATTAACACTAACATGAATTGGAGGACGACATGTAGAGCATCCTTTTGTTATCATTGGACAACTAGCATCTATTTTATACTTCTTTCTAATCCTAGTACTAATGCCAGTAACCAGTATTGTTGAAAATAATCACCTGAAATGAAGAGTCCTTGTAGAAGATACATCATCCTGGTCTTATAAACCAGAGAAGGAGAACAACACATCTCCTTAAGACTCGAGGAAGCAACTCCAGCTCCACCATCAGTACCCAAAGCTGAAGTTCTACTTACACTATTCCCTGAAACTTTTTGTCATGGGACATTTACAAAATTATTGAGTACTATTTCAGTATTAAAATGGCCTCATTCTACAATAAACTAGTGTGTACTTCGTGCATATCTGCATCACCATATCAATACATACATACATGCCATATCATACATAATACATTTTATGTATAATCATACATTATTTACCCCGTGCTTATAAGCATGTAATTGTATTATTGATATTACATAGAACATATACATTGTCAATCGTACATAGCACATTAAGTCAAATCAATGCAGGTCGACATGCATATCATATCCAATAGATCACGAGCTCAATCACCAGGCCGAGTGCGGCCATCGACCCACTTGGTGTGTGTCCCTCTTCTCGCTCCGGGCCCGTGATCCGTGCGGGTTTCCATTGGTGAACTTTATCAGACATCTGGTTCTTATTTCAGGACCATCTCACCTAAAATCGCCCATTCTTTCCTCTTAAACAAGACAACTTGATGACTCATCAGCCCATGCTCACACGTAACTGTGGTGTCATGCATTTGGTATTTTTTTAACTTTTAAGGAATGCTTGGACTCAGCTATGGCCATCTGAGGCCTTAACTCAAATAAATTGTAACTGGACTTTAATTGAACATCATTTACCAACATCATCAACCATAAGCTGCTGTTCAGTCAGTGGTTACAGGACATGAGAAGATGACATGCACGTGTGCAAGTACAGTTTAACCACCTACCCAAAATTAAACAGATGAGAAAATAACCCAATCGCACTGTTGACTTTTTAAAAAATGCACAACATGAGAGGTGCGAGTTAAGCTCTATTTGGGACAAAATGAGGACTGCAACCCGGGAGACAGCGTCCCAGGTAGCTCTGAGAAACTGCTCCAAAGGGGCAGGGGGAAGGTCAGTATATATGTGATTCTGGTGCAGGGGGAATATATGGAATCAAGCACATATTTTTTACTAAAGGTTTCTGCTAGTCTTGTGCAGGTTACTGCTAGTCACGAGGAGCAGACATTGCCATGAAGGATTTCAGTGCTTTTCTAGATATAAAGAGATACAAGAATTGGGCTCATAAAATGGGCTCCTGAAAATATCTATCTGAAGGCCTGTTCTGCCAGTTTTTCCCAGCACAGAGAGCCTCGTTTCAGCTCTCCACCTTGAACTCCTTTCAGGGGATGCTGAAAAGTGAGCAGCTGCAGCAGCACAGGGTTTACTCCTTGTAGAGTTCAATGGCCAGTGCCAATTTGTCGTTAACAGTACCAATAAACTACTTAGATATTCACCACTTATATAAACAGACATCTCCCTAGATCTATTGACCGCTTTTATCAAAATTTTAATACTAAATCTGACATAAGCCACATAAAATCATATAAATATTAATCCATCACATACATCAACTTGTTAATGTAGCTTAAATCCTAAAGCAAGGCACTGAAAGTGCCTAGATGAGTTACATTAACTCCATCAACACATAGGTTTGGTCCCAGCCGTTCTACTAGTGTTTAATAAAATTACATATGCAAGCATCCACGCCCCGGTGAGAATGCCCTCTAAATCACTGAGATTAAAAGAGGCAGGCATCAAGCACACTAACACCAGCAGCTCACAACACCTTGCTTAACCACACCCCACAGGAAACAGCAATGATAAAAATTAAGCTATAAGTGAAAGTTCGACTAAGTTATATTAATTAGGGTTGGTAAATTTCATGCTAGCCACCAGGGTCATATGATTAACTCAAATTAATAGAAATACGGCATAAAGCGTGTTAAAGAGTAATGCAAAATAAAGTTAAGTTTTAATTAAGCCATAACTAAAATGAAAGTAGATGATGAAAATGACATCAGTATTTCCTGATTACACAGCAGCTAAGACACAAACTGGGATTAGACACCCCACTATGCTTAGCCCTAAACCCAAATAATTACAAGAACAAAATTATTTGCCTAAGTACTACTGGCAAACAGCTTAAATTCAAAGGACTTGGTGCTGCTTCACACCCCTCTAGAGGAGCCTCTTCTATAATCGGTGAACCCCGATAAACCTCACCAGCCCTTGCTAGTTCAGTCTATATACCGCCATCTTCAGCGAACCCTAAAAAGGCATACAAGCAAGCGTAACTATTATACATAAAAACGTTAGGTCAAGTTGTAACCTACGGGGTGGGAAGAAATGGGCTACATTTTCCATATCAGGAACTTATTTTCGTCACACGAAACTTTTTATGAAATCTAAAAACCAAAGCAGCAGTTAGTAGTAAATTAAGAATAGAGTGCTTAGTTGAATAAGGCCATGAAGCACGCACACACCGCCCGTCATCCTACTCAAGTATAATGATAATTTCCTATAATCTATTAGCAAATACTAATCATATGCAAGGAGACAGGTCATAACAAGGTAAGTATGCTGGAAAGTGTGCTTGGATAAATCAAAGCATAGCTTAAATAAAGCACCTACTGTCCACCCAGGAGATTTCATATCCCATGAATGCCTTGAACTAAAGCTAGCCCAACACCCCTCCCATTATAGCAGCATAAGCGGATTAAACATTCACTCAACACTTAAAGTACAGGAGATAAAATTTAAATTACCCTCTGGCGCGATAGAGGAAGTACCGTAAGGGAAAGATGAAATATTAAAAGTAAAAAAAGCAAAGTTTACCCCTTGTACCTTTTGCATAATGATTTAACGAGCAAAAATTTAACAAAGAGAACTTAAATAACCCAAAACCAAAGGAGTTACTTATGAACAGTTTATTAGAACAAACTCATCTATGTGGCAGAATAGTGAGAAGATTCGTAAGTAGAGCTAACAAGCCTAACGAGCCTGGTGACGACAGCTGGTTGTCCACAAAAAGAATTTCAATTCAACCTTAAAAAGTACTAAAAACCATTGTAAGTTTTAATGTATTTTTATTTTTATTTTTTTTTGCAGTACGCAGGACTCTCACTGTTGTGGCCTCTCCCGTTGTGGAGCACAGGCTCCGGACGCACAGGCTCAGCGGCCATGGCTCACGGGCCCAGACGCTCCACGGCACGTGGGATCTTCCCGGACCGGGGCACGAACCCATGTCCCCTGCATCGGCAGGTGGACTCCCAACCACTGTGCCACCAGGGAAGCCCAGTTTTAATGTATTTTTAAATGTTAGTCTAAAAAGGTACAGCTTTTTAGAAATGGATACGACCATAACTAGAGAGTAAAAAACCACCACCACCACAGCTAGCATAAAAGCAGCCACCAATTAAGAAGGCATTCAAGCTCAACAATAAATATATCCCAATACCAACAATAAACAAATCAACTCCCAGTCTTACTACTGGACCAATCTATTAAGTTATAGAAGCAATACTGTTAACATGAGTAACAAATATTTCTCCTTGCATAAGTTTACATCAGTAACTAATAATATGTTGATAATTAACAGGAAATAAATACAACTCAACACTATTTATTAAATGCACTGTTAATATAACAGGCACGCACCAAAGCAAAGATTAAGTAAAAGGAACTCGGCAAACACCAACCCCGCCTGTTTACCAAACACATCACTTCTAGCATAACTAGTATTAGAGGCACTGCCTGCCCAGTGACAACTGTTAAACGGCCGCGGTATCCTGACCGTTCTAAATAAGGACTTGTATGAATGGCCACACGAGGGTTTTACTGTCTTACTTTTAATCAGTGAAATTGACCTTCCCATGAAGAGGCAGGAATAAAAAAATAAGAAGACCCTATGGAGCTTTAATTAGTTAATCCAAAAATATATAATTAAACCACCAAGGGATAACAAAACTTCATACGGGTTAACAATTTTGGTTGGGGTGACCTCGGAGGACAAAAATGCCTCTGATTAAAATCTAGACTTACCAGTCAAAACACAGTATCCCTTATTGATCCAAAAACTGATCAACGGAACAAGTTACCCGAGAAATAACAGCGCAATCCTATTCTAGAGTTCATATCGACAACAGGGTTTACGACCTCGATGTTGGATCAGGTGGTTCTGAAGAACCTAGGGGCAGGACAGGAATAAAGACGCAGACGTAGAGAATGGACTTGAGGACACAGGGGGGGGAAAGGTAAGTGAGAGAGTGGCATGGACATATATACACTACCAAGTGTAAAACAGATAACTAGTGGGAAGCAGCCGCATAGCACAGGGGGATCAGCTCAGTGCACTGTGTCCACCTAGAGGGCTGGGATAGGGAGGGTGGGAGGGAGACGCAAGAGGGAGGGGATATGGGGATATATGTATACGTATAGCTGATTCACTTTGTTATACAGCAAAATCTAATACACCATTGTAAAGCAATTATACTCCAATAAAGATGTTAAGAAAAAAAGTCCTACGTGATCTGAGTTCAGAGCGGAGCAATCCAGGTCGGTTTCTATTATATATTTCTCCCAGTATGAAAGTACAAGAGAAATAAGGCCCACTTCACATAAGCACCTTAAAATAATTAATGATATAATCTTAACTTAATTAACAAATACAAAATAGCCACCCTAGACCAGGGTTTGTTAAGGCAGCAGAGCCCAGTAATTGCATAAAACAAACCCTTATGACCAGAGGTTCAAATCCTCTCCCTAGCAAAATGTTTATAATCAACATCTTAATGCTTGTTATCCCTATTCTTTTAGCCAAAGCACACCTAACACTAACTGAACGAAAAGTTTTAGGTTATATGCAACTCCGAAAAGGGCCAAATATCATGGGACCATACGGCCTATTACAACCCATTGCTGATGCAATCAAATTATTCATCAAAGAACGGCTACTACCAGCTACATCCTCCATCTCCATATTCATCATTGCCCCAATCCTAGCCCTAACCGTACGAGTCCCCCACCCCTTCATTAATAAATACCTGGGAGTATTATTTATACTAACTATAACAAGTCTAGCTGTATACTTTATTTTATGATCCCAATGGGCTTCCAACTCAAAATACACACTAATTGGAGCTCTACGAGCAGTAGCACAATTTCATACGAAGTAACGCCAGCAATTATTCTTTTATCGGTTCTCCTAATAAATGGATCTTCCACTCTTTCAACCCTCATCACAATACAAGAATTATGATAATTTTCCCATCATGACCACTGGCTACGATATAATTTCTTTCCATTCTAGCAGAAACTAATTGAGACCCCTTTGACCTAACAGGAGAATCTGATCTTGCATCAGGTTTCAACATAGAATATGCAGCAAGCCCATTCACCATATTTTTCCTAGCAGAATATGCCAACATTATTATGATAAATATCTTCACGACAATCTTACTCCTAGGAGCATTCCACAACCTATACATACCAGAACTCTATACAACCAATTTTATCATCAAAACACTATCATTGGGCTTGCCTGGTGGCGCAGTGGTTAAGAATTCGCCTGCCAATGCAGGGGACACAGGTTTGAGCCCTGGTCCGGGAAGATCCCACATGCCGCGGAGCAACTAAGCCTGTGCATTACAACTACTGAGCCTGCGCTCTAGAGCCTGTGCTCCACAACAAAAGAAGCCACCGTGATGAGAAGCCCATGCACGACAACGAGGAGTAGCCCCCGCTCACCACAACTAGAGAAAGCCCGTGCGCAGCAACAGACACAACACAGCCAAAAATAAGTAAATTAAAAAAAAAAACACGACTGTTAACAGTCTTCTTCCTATGGATTCAAGCATCCTATCCTCGACTTTGATATGATTAACACATTTACTCTGAAAAAATTTCCTACCACTAATGCTAGCCCTATGCATATGACCCGTCTCATCACCTATTATAATATCAAGCATCCGTCCACAAACATAAGAAATATGTCTGACTAAAGACTTTGATAGAGTAAATGACAGAGTGTTTAAATCCTTATTTTTAGGATCATAGAAATTGAACCTACCTTCAGAATTCAGAATTCTTCGTGCTTCCATATTACACCATATTCTATAATAAGGTCAGCTAAATAAGCTCTTGGGCCCCAAAAATGTTGGTTTATACCTTTCCTGCACTAATAAATCCCATCTTCTTTATTATCATCTTAACAAGCATTATCTCAGGAACTGTAATAACCAGCTCCCACTGATTATTAATCTGAATCAGCATCAAATCCACAGACACCGTCTTACCGTGTGGAAGCCCCAGGCTGGGAACCGCGTTCCGTCCGCTGCACCAAGGGCACACCCGCTCAGCCCGCGACACAGGACAGCGCCTGGGGACACAGCCCGGCGCCCCGGGCCTGGATCTCAGCTGCGACGACTGGCCTGGCGGCCACGGGCAGCTGGCCCTCCCTCCGGCTTGTTCCTCCATCTGTGAGCTGAGCCTGGTCCTCACAGCCCCAGAGATTCAGGCTCCATAGCCTCACCCCTCAGCTCACCCGAGAACAGCCGGATAGGAGTATCCATGCTGCCAGGAACAGACAGATAGGACCTAGTGTGTGTCGAGGGTGAGGGGCTGGGGACGGGTAGAAGCCTCAGGTCCCCAAGCGGGCTGAGTGCAGATGAGGTTCCCTCAGCAGGTGACCTCTGTCCCCCAGGATGGCCTCCCTCCAGCCCACAGCTCTGCCTGCGGTGCGTCAGCCTCCCCCGCCAGCTTCATCTGCCTGAAGAGTTAGTTGTTAGGAGACCTGTTTACTAGTCCTCTCCACCGAAAACTAGACGTTTACCTCGGGCAGTCACCTCCTCGCTCCGGGTCAGGCTCGCCTCCCCGGGAGCTGAGATGCTGGACCGGTCCACGGGACCAGCTGCTGTCCATCCTGGCGGCAGGGGGAGCGGTCTACACCCACTGGATCCGGTGCCCTAGGCTCCTCCAGCCTTTGTCCTCCACTCAGGAAGTGCTCTAGCCAGGAGGGAAGGGAGGACTGTGGGCCTGGGGGGAAGGAGCTGCCTCCGAGTTCTGAGAACAACTGAAAGACTAGCTATTTCTGGTAACGAGTTACTTGTGTCTTCAGACCAACCGGGAAGGCCCGGCGTCTGAGGGTGCTGAGCCCAGCTGGACCAGGCTTCCCCATCAGGGGCTTTCTGGAGATGGTGCATTCGAGCACCCTCCTAGGTGACATGTCACAAGTGAATTACTGCCACAGCTACCGAACCAGGATCGTTCTGCCTGGTGCAGAGCCAGGCAAGACGCTGAGCTGCCGAGGTCTGCAGCACAAAGTGCTGAATTGCAAGGCAGCCAAGCAGGGAAGCTGGAGAAATCTCAGATCTGCCTCCCAGAAGGCAAGAGGCTGGGGTGCTAATGGGACGGCAAATAGGGCTGCCGTGATTGGAAAAAGGTGTGTACTTGTCCTTCTGCACAGGCATAACCAGGCTCCAGGCCTCTGCACGTTCACAAGGTCTCCAGCGCAGGCACAGGCCCAGTTGAGGGGTCGGTGGTCCTCCCCCATCTCAGCTGGCTCTGCCCTAACTCAGCACAGCTGACTCCAAGTTCCTGGAAAACAACTCCGACAGACACTTACTGATTAGGCCGCCTGACAACAGCAAGCCTTCATTAGGAATGGCAGGTGGAGTGCGTTTAGCCCGGTTTGGATGATCTTGGTCGCGGTTTTCCTTCTGCAGCATGGTTTCCATTTCCCATCGCATTTCTCATAAGGTCCCGTCCAGCAGGGATGAAGCCGGTCTCCTGTATGTTTATCCTTCAAGATTTCAGCCTAGAGTTTCTGTGTAACTACTTTTAAAAGCTTCATTAAAAGGGTTTTGCTAGGCTTCCCTAGTGGCGCAGTGGTTGAGAGTCCGCCTGCCGATGCAGGGGGCACGGGTTCGTGCCCCGGTCCGGGAAGATCCCACGTGCCGTGGAGCGGGGCTGGGCCTGTGAGCCGTGGCCGCTGAGTCTGCGCGTCCGGAGCCTGTGCTCCACAATGGGCGAGGCCACAACAGTGAGAGGCCCGCGTACCGCAAAAAATAAAAAGGGTTTTGCTATGAGTCCAAACTTGGGGGTCCAGGTGTAGCAGCGCCCAGTCGCTCCCAGTAATCCCACAGTTGTCTCCTGGTGGCAACTGCAGTCCTGGCTAGAGCTTCCCTCCCGGCAGGGAGCAGTTCTCTGTCCTTGAGTTCAAAACCCCAGAATGTTTAACAGAGGGCTGAGAACCTACCTTTTTCTTGGACACCTTACAGCCTCTTCCAGCCGAGAAGTTCGAAGTCAAACCCGTATCTTGGTCTCAGGAGTCCTTTGTCTCACTGGTAATCAGGGCATTGTCCACATCCTGGAGCAGGGCTACCCTGTTCAGTTTAAGGTCCCTCAGGTCTCGCCAGGATTTCTCCAAGTATTGTCAGAATTTTCAACTCCCTGAGGAAGCACTGTCCAGCAGTACTGGAGTTTAACTCCTTTATCTTGATCTTCCCTTCGAAAGCAGACAACTCTTGGGATTCAAAACTCAAGGGTGTGCCAAAAAGGCCTCCTTCAAGTCCAAGATGGTAACCCAACAAGAGTCTGTGGAGAAAGTCATTAGCAGAATATGGTTAGAGACTAGGAATGAATTCTTACAACTTGTTAATTGCTCTTCAATCATGTACACACATTCACCTGTGGACCAGTCACCACGTGACCAGCAAGAGCATACTGGGTCATAATGCAGGGAGGCTGTTAGTTCACCCCACGCTTTGCTTACTACTTTAATGGCTACCGCATTAAGTTTGAAGTGTCTGCCCCCCTGCAGAGCCTGACCCATACAGGTGTGGCCATCTCCACTCTTCCCAGCAGCCCCCCATCCGCCCATCCCCCAGACTCACCCTCTGTGGTATCGCTCCCAGAATCACGGCAGGCTGTTTCTGAGGTTAGAGTGATAGAGCCTGCAGCGTGCCGGTGTGCTCTGGTGTTGCTTTAATGTCCACTCAGCGTCCAGGTGCAAAGGCAACCCCGGTGTTTAATTTAGTCCATCTCATCCCAGAAGGGGAGTGAGGCCATCAGGCACGTACTTCCGGAAAGCTATCAGTGGCTCTTCCCCAGCCGGAGAAAAAGTTTTCTCAAGGGTTCTCCGCACACTCCTGTTACTAACAGTCTCAAATCAAAGTTTAGAAAGCCGGATGTTTAAAACCAAGTTCCCCCCACCTCCTGTGTAGAGAAGGCCCACCCTTGACTTCCCACTGCCACGTCACCCCTGTGGAAGACAATGATGGACTCGGAGCGATCACCCTTGGTCACGGGCATCATCAGTTAGCTGGGGCACCTGAGGTGCCACCTGATAACCTTCAAGAGTCTCAGGATGGGGCACCCTTCCAGCGTCCCTCTTGCCTGCAATATCCACATTTGGGCGGGGGTCCCACTATCAGGCTCCGCATTCAAGGTCGGGGGGCTTGAGGCCTCCTACCTTTTGCCGAGTCCCTCATGGGGGCCTCCGTTTGGTCCGGCTCTTCCCTGGGTTCAGGCGGCCGCCAGCAGAGTAACCTGTTTCTTTCTCATTTGTTCTCTTTTACTCCCGAACCTGGGCCCTGCGATTAAAAACAAAGCAATCAGGGCTTCCCTGGTGGCGCGGTGGTTGAGAGTCCGCCTGCCGATGCAGGGGACGTGGGTTCGTGCCCCGGTCCGGGAAGGTCCCACGTGCCGCGGAGCGGCTGGGCCCGTGAGCCGTGGCCGCTGAGCCTGCGCGTCCGGAGCTTGTGCTCCGCAACGGGAGAGGCCGCAACAGTGAGGGGCCCGCATACCGCAAAAAAAAAAAAAAAAAAAAATCAGACATAAACACATGAGACCAGAAACCAGAGCCCCAGCCTCCAACGCCGGTACCTCAGCAGCCGCGACCTTTCCTATTGTCCCCCAAACGCCCGCCAGCAGGGCCTCCAGCCACCATCGGGTCAGGACCATCCAACGACCGAGACACAGGTGCGTTTCTTTAACGAGATCACTCACCCAGAAGATGTCTTCCTATCCAACCCCCAAAACCGTTTTTCTGGCACAAAACGAAACAAGCACAGAAGGTCGGGGCACCTGGTGGGGAACTGAGGGAGGGCCCTAGGAGCCAAGGGACCCGAGGCTCAGGCTCGGCCTCCGGCTCCCGGTACCCAAGAGGGGCCACGACGCTCGGGCCAAAGTTCGTGTGGACTCCCTCACGGCCGGCTTCCAAATCTGTTACCAAACCAAGGTCGTTTTGCTCAATGCACAGCAAACTAAGGTTTGAAACAAGGAGAGGTTTACTCACAGCCAGACCAGGAAAAGAGAGGAAGCCTCAAGCGCACCTCAGCGAAGGCCAGGCCTTGCCGCGTCAGGAAAAAGGCTGCCTGGAGGGGTGGGGCGGGGCCTGGGCGGTGTGGGGCACGTGGGGGCGG
>RJWK010065843.1:0-11972 GCA_004363435.1 Platanista minor | reverse complement strand
CAGTTCAGAGCACCGCGGCCAGGCCTAGCTTCCTGGGTCTGCGTCCAGCTGCATCCAGCTGTGTGCTGTTACCAGTGGGAGCGTGTGCTTACCCACCCACCTCAGCTCCACAAATCCGTGATGTGGACGTACGAGCCGGCACGCACAGAGCTCACTGAGAGAGAGGGCTTCTATCAGAAAAGCAACTGCACAGGATCCTTCCCACACTGATGCAGGGACCCTTCCGGGGGAGAGAGGGCAACCTTGTCAAGTTCTAGATCTCAGGGAGAGGCCAACCCCGTTGAACCACTGGTTGTAGCGTTGGCTGTGAGAATTTGTGCGAATGACTTTGTCAGGCTGTGTTCCTCTTACGATGCTGGACTTGAAGTTTGTCCCATTCTTTTTTTATCCATTGAAATAATCATGTTTTCCTTCTCCATTTTGCTAATATGCTAAATTACACTGATATTTTATTTTTAAATTTTAATTATTTAATTATTTATTTATTTAAAATATTTATTTATTTATTTTGGCTGCACCAGGTCTTAGCTGCGTCACGCGGGATCTTCTCTGTGGCACACAGACTCCTTAGTTGTGGCGTGTATGTAGGATCTAGTTCCCCGACCAGGGATCGAACCCGGGCCCCTGCGTTGGGAGTGCAGAGTCTTACCCACTGGCCCACCCGGGAAGTCCCTACACTGATATTTTAACTACTGAATCAGACTTGCATTTCTGAGGTGATCCTTAATTAGTGTTGCGGTACTGTCCTTTTCATATACTGTTGGACTTCATTTGCTAGTGCTCCATTCAGGGTTTAGAAGTATCTTTTCTTATTTCTTTTTGTTCTTAACAGGATGAGGCACTCTGTGCTTTATTTTTCTTATGTCTAAATAAAGCTTTTGGTTTTGAGTTTTAAAAAGGCGATTACACTAAACTTACTGGGGTAATTATTTCCTATCATATGTATGTCAAGTCATTTTGTGGTATACCTTCAATTTACACACAGCTGTATGTCAAGTATATCTCAATAAAACTGGAAGAAAATGTAATTACACACAATATCCACACCACAATCTGTAGCAGACATGCCTCATACAAACACATACTTACTTATATACTTAACACACGATAACATACCCGAAATATTTCTGTAAAAACACCCCATGCACGCACACAGCACACACTCAGACACCACACACACACATCACCCTCAGACACACTCAGGCACATTCACTCCACACATGCACAAATGCCATTCAGTCTAGAACAGTGATTCCAGCACGTACCTCTTACACAGGCATAGAATGTGTCTCCACCCATAACTTCCTTACAGGAATTTCCCACGAGCTGGAACAGACGGATGGGTGGCAGGGTCAGGGTGCGACAGGTGTGACCATGGTGAGAAGCCCCCCCTCCCCCTTCTCACATTTAGCCCACACTCACCGATATAATAAAGCCTTCCTTATCACTGGATTTGGGCACATCAAACATGTGGGTCTTCCCTTCTACAATCTGAATCAGCTACAAGGAAGAGGAGATGGTTGGCACACAGCCAGGGGCTGAGGACACAGAAGATCCCATCTGAGAAGACAGGCTCTTGCCTCTTGCCGTGTTGGACTCCAATGGCCACACCCTGGCATCTGCCAGCAGCCCACCCTTGGCAAGTGGAAAGCTCCTCCACCCACAACGATGGTGTGTAGCTTTATGCAACACTGGCTATTCATCTGCTGTGGCTACCTGTTGTCCAAACACTTGGGATGGGTAGAGGGCTATCCTCTGGGGAACCCTGGGACAACTGCCTTTGAAAGCGTTCTCCAACTGGGCTCAAGAGTGGCACCTGGTTACCTGTTCTGAATTACCTGGTCTCTCTGATAGTCGTTTACACCCAGGCAGTAAACCTTGGTCTTCATATTCCGAAGCCTGCTGACCTAACGGAAGAAAGATTTTGAGTATAAAATACACAAATACATGAGGCACCAAGCTGTTAATGATGGACTAGACTCACTTCATTCTTAGCATCCCGTAATGTCGATGGCAGCAGTGGTCCAGCGGTCAGAGCATAAACTAGGCTGGCAGCTTTCCTGTCTGCAGGAGCAGGGAGTGGCCTGGTCAGCAAGGCACCTGGAGTGACCTGCCTCAGGCTGCCAGGCCCGCAGCTGCTCCCACACCTCCTCCTCCTAGGGAGAGGCCACCCTGACCTGAGTACCCACCACCCAGAGCACCTGAAGGGAGAAGGGGCCTCAGCCCAGGACCCACTGGAGAGACGAGGAGCCTGAGACCAGATCAGAGTTCTTCCTAGTGGACCCTCATTATGGGCAGGTGGCACAGCCTTTGCCCTGAAAGGCAACTGCAGCTACTTCACGGGACGAGGACAAGCCTCTCAGGTGAGCGCAGGGAGGAGCAGCCAGAATGACTGTCAAGGTGTTTGGGCAGCAGCCCCCGCCCAGCTCCTAGCCTTTCCCCAGCAGCCCATGCATCCTTCCTGACGAGGGCTGCAACCCTACAGTCTCGATGCAGGTGGTCTGGGCCAAGTACAGCCATTTCCACAGTCGGAGGCACAGTCACATGATGAGAGTCAAACGGAGGGAAGAGCCTCAAGGGAAAGGAGGCAGAGCCAGAACTGTGGTGGACAAAGTGTGGGCAGCCAGGGGGACACCATGGCCTCTGTTCCCTAAACTGAACCCCGTCTGCTCGCCATTCCTGGAAGCTCTCATTTCTTTTTCATGCAGCCCAACCATAGGTCAAGCACTTGATATCTAGTAAGAACCAGGAACGTAATGCATGATGCCATGTGGTTCTCGGAAGCATCCCTGGGGGTGGTTTTCATCCTCACTGCGCAGAGGAGGAACCTGCAGCACAGAGAGGACAAGGGACTCTCTCCAAGGGTCAGCGCTAGGAATTGGCCGAGGGGGTTTGCGCCAGCCCTCGCTGAGGCCCGCGCCTGGCTCTGTCCCACCTGAGCACCGTGACGTCAGCAGGCAGCTTACTTTTGGAGTAAACTCTCCAAATCTGCTCATTTGCCTGCAACAAAATGAAGGAATGTTGTGGGGGAGGGCAGTGAGATGACCCAATAATTCTTTAAGAACTTGACAAAGCAGAGTAAATTCCCTTAGCCGTAGAGTCTGTACCTTTCTCAATCCTGCTTGCATGTTTCTGGGTCCTGAGGGCACTACATCCCGAAGTCTTTTAAGACCACGTTTTAGCTCATTTCTGAAAACAAATCAGAAAAGAGGGTTGAGAAGCAATGAGGGTTGATTTGCTATAAAAAAGCGCCAGCTGTCCTGGTGCGATTCTGCCCTGTGCAGACCTGCCTGGACAAGAGAGAACACTAGCCACCCTGTTGTGACCCTTCTGCCTGTGTCTTTGACACCGACAGCACTAACCCTAACCCTTCTCTGTCTCCCGTTCAGCGAGCGTGGAGGATGCTGCTTCGCTGGTCCCACGGGTAGGGCCTGGCTTTCAATGTGCACATGCAGACCTCAGGGGACTCAGCAAGGGCCCTGCCTTGACTGTCCATGGTGAGGGGGGAGCACCCATGGATGTGCACCTGTGAATCCAGCACCGCCAGTGTGACTGGTGTTACTGCTGGCACCTAAGGGGTCCCTGGTGAGGGCACATCATCCTCCAACAGGCAAGGCTGAGCTTGGAAAAGTCACTCTGTTGATACGCCTGCCCTGCCCCCTCCTCCCCTGCCACAGACCCCTGAGGTGGACTTGGTCCCTCCAAGCCACGTCCTCCTCTGGATCGGTGCTAAAGGAAGTAGTCAGGATGCTCCGTTAGAGTCTAGGGCTCCTGGGCTTCATGTGCTCCTGAAGAAATAGACCATAAGCTGGAAAAGAGGCCTGAGGCCCGTCCATGTGGGAGGAAGAACAGTGACCCCAGGCTGCCATGGGGATGGGCTGTCGGCCTCTGTTAAAGCAGATAGCAGGGGATGGGACTGGGACACACCAGGGGTGAGGCTTAGGTTCAGGCTAATCCAGTGTGATGGGCTGAGCTGTCACAGCAAGTCTAAGGAGAACGTGGTCCCTGAAGGCTGAATTCTCACTGTGGGCAGAAGAGATGCTCATGTGTGGTGAGATATGAGAGCCCCAGACCTACTCAACCCAGTTCAGGAGGAGAGGAGACCTGGGACCAGTGGCCAGGGCAGGCCAAAGCAGGCCTTGCCTAGTCTAGCACAAATACAGGTCTTGGCACTTTTTGGAATATTTCAGTTTTGTCGTTCGCACCTCACAATGTCCTGAAACTCTCAGCCCTCCCCAGCCTCCTGCCCAGGACTCAAGTCACCCGGCAAAGTTCTCACCTGAGTGGCTCTCCCTAGTGCTGCCCTCCCAGCTCTTCTCATACAGGGACCCCAGGCTCCCCGCACCCTCACCAATGCCTCCTGCACTTAAAATACCCCTCTCATACCATAAGAGCCCCTTCCACCTCTTCTCAGTTCTCGCCCACCCCCGCCATTACCCCTGGGGCTTCCCAGCCCTGTGCCGTCTGGCTTCTCCAGCACCCAGAGCAAGCCCTGCGTGGACCGCGCCACCCTCAGCCTGCTCTCCCCAGTGGCAGGGCTCAGAAAGCACCATCCCTGGTCCCAGTCCTGGCCCCACACACTCTGCAGACCCACCAGAGTCACACCTCATATCAGATCCCATCAGCCACTGCTGGACTCACCCTGTACACCAGGACCCACCCCAGCCCTCTGTCACACCCTCCTAAACTCCTAGGGAGTTTCGGGGATGCCCAATCCCGGGCTGAGCCTTGCTCTCAGCAAGATTCTGTGGGCTCCTCCCGAGCTGGAAGCATCAGGGCCATGGTTGATTTTGAGCTGTCCTCCTAGGTACGTATCCCCCCCATCCCAACACACACACATAGAGGATTTCATATCTTTTCCTCTCCCTTGAGCCCCACTCCCTCTCCTGAACCCTCTGTCATGGAAGACTTCCTCTCCTACACTCTCCAGAGAGGACCAGGGAGGCCCTCCATGAGCCTCACCAAACCTCTCTCGGTCTGGGTCTTGAGCCCGCTGCCTTGGAAGAGGCAGTGGTCCTCCTCTCCCCCGAGGGCAGCTCCTCCCCCAGAGGCCCCCGCCCAGCCCCCGCTTCTCTCTGCCACCTGCCAGTATCCCTCCCCATGGACTTTCTTTCTCCCACTTGAAACCCACTCTGGTCTCTCTCTTCTAAACTCAAACATGCACAAAACCACGCCTGCCCCTAGCTCACTGAACAGGAAGCACAGCCCCTGCTTCTCCAGGGAGCCAGGCATGGGGTGTGCTGTGTCCACGCACTGGCACCAGCACACTCCCTGGGTCCCGATCATTTGCATCGTGAGCATCTTAACCTCCCGGCCACTCAGGAGCTCCATATCTTCCCACCTCCAGGGCTTTGGGCACATCACTGGGCCAAGTGAATGGTCCACGTAGGATGCTGGTGTGTCACGCTTCCCTCCTGCACCCCAGCCCACACTCATGGGCTCCCTTATCTCAGACCCACCAAGGGACCAAGCTCCCCTCCACTGAAGCTCCAGCACTTCAGCACTGCCCATCCCTGCCTCCTGGTTCTGACTGTGCCTCCCCTCTTCCCCCACTGCCCCAGAGCAGAGAGTGACACACAGAGCAGGTGCCCAACACAGGCCAGGGTTCACAAGGGGCCCACACATCTGCTCCACCAGATCCCAGGCGTCCTTGCAGTGAGCCAGTTCTCAGAAAAGGGAAGAGCGCTGAGAGGATGCAGGACAGGCGGAGGGCAGGGCTTAGAGGGGGCGGAGATGGTCTAGCAGCACGGGGGTCTGCCAGGGCCAGCGTAGCCAGGGGTCAGTGGGAGCCATGGAGCCGGGGCTGGGGGTCAGAGTGGACACTAAGGGGAGCCCAGGACAGCCCAGCCTGCACCCAGTGGGAACTGTCAGCTCCCTGTGTCTCTCTGTTACCCTGCCCACCAGGCCTGACTTGGGGGTTTAAAATGGCACTTACCTGTCTGAGGTGAGCTTCAGGACAGTGTTGCCATATGAGGAGTAGGTGATGAGGGACACCTGCAGGTTAGGGCTGGGGAGGAAGCATGGGCTCATAAGGAGCCATGCACACTGGTCAAAATGAACATCAATGAGCAGCCAGGGAGGGGTGCATGTCAATTTCCCTCCTTCCACCCCAACTCTTTTGCTTTGTTGTGCATTTCTCGAATCCTGGAAATTTCATTCTTTTTGTGAAGGATTTGGAGGCCTATAAGATGTGTGATCTTGCTGGAAGTGAGTGCTGAGATGGCATCATGTTCCGTCCCTACACTCCCAACACCCCCAAAGTCCCTCTCTCTCTCTCACACACACACACAAGCACACACACAGAGGTATATGCACACGCTCCTTGCACGCACAAGAAGGCAGACACTTATAAACTCCTGCATGAGGGCCTCTCCGCTGGCCTCTCTTCTAATGTAAAATTCTCTGGACCTTCCCACCCTTCCCTCCTCTCCTGTCTTCCCTGCCCGCCTCTTATCTCAGGGAAATTGCTCTACCTCTCAGCAGTCATTCATATACATCCTTCCCTCTTTCCCCCACTGTCTTCTGGTCTCTTGACTCTCATCTTTTGTGAAATTGCTGCAGTAGGTTCTTGCTGGGTTCCCCACTTCTCCTGGTTCATGTTCCGCCTCATTTAATCCATAATTATCAGACTTTTCTCCTGGAGCACGACCTTGATCATGTCAGACCCCTGCCCTAGAATCATCTATAGCTCCCTATTGCTCAGAGCAGGAAATCATAAGCCCCAGGGCCTGGCATTATGAGCCCCATGGACTTGGCCCCATGCTGTCCTGTTCAGCCTCATCTCCTAGCTCTCCCTTGAAGTAACCCCACTTTCCAGCCAAACAGACCACACTCACTGCACAAGAAGTCTCCTTGATGGTTCCTGTTACCCTGTCCTTTTCTCATCCTTCAAGATTTAGTTCAAAATTCCACTGTCTCTAGGAAGCCATGCTTGCATTTTTTTTTTTGTTTTCCCTAAGAATACTTGCTTTTTCCTTAAAGTTGCAAGTCACTCCTTTGTTCTTTTCTTTTGGTCCTTGGCACTCTTTAGCCCAGTGTTTAGCTATGTGTTCCCGAGTTGCCTGTTTCCTCATCTATGAGGTCCTCAAGGACAGACTGTGCCCCCCACGTTGTAACCTGATTCCCAGGCGGGAGCCAAGAAGGATGTCGACACCTGATAAAACTAGTGATTGGTAATTCTTTCTGCTTCAGAACACTGCCCTGGGCTCTCTGCTCCTGATCCAAAGGACTCCCATGCCCACCGACTGTAAAGAGCTGTGTACTCTGCCTGTCAGAGGAAAACATCAGCCTTACTTTGTAAACCTCTTCAACAGTTTTTCTACTAAATCGCAAATGTCATCCCAGGATCTGCTTACGCTCTCCGACCTGAAAACAAAGAAGACTTGATTAAGAGGGATGAGGCACCTCCTTGTGGTGGGCAGTTGCTGCCTCCCGTTTCCAGCAGGCCCTTTAGGAGCTCTTCCCCACCCCATGTAGCTGAAGGCTGCCACACTCCCGCAGCAAGCTCAGTGGGTCACCTTGGTGGTAACTTTCACCAGTGTGAGTGGTGGGGAGGGTGACCAACCTGACTTGTGTGCTTGGGGATGAGGGACTTTGGGTGGCAAACCAGGACAGCTGATACACAAGGAATAAGGGAGGATACAGCGGTTGGAGAAGCCTAAGCAATTCTGATATGTTTGCTCTCCTGGTACCCCAGTTTTGACACCACAACAAGAGCCCTGGCCTCAGGCAGGAGAGGGATGTGCTACTCAGACTATTTTACTTCACTACTTTCTTATCAGCCTGCAAAGCTGAGCCACTCTGGACACTGAAGGCCTTTTCTGGGAACACTCATGGGGAGGAACAGAACCAGGCCTGGGACACTGCTGTCTTGGTGTCATCATACCCCACCAGCAGGGAAAGGTGTGGGACCTTCCTATCCCTACTTTCAGTTTCTCACTGCCACTGGCTCTGACTTTAGTACCTGAACGGAGAATGAGGAGGCTGAAGGGGGTTGGAGCCTCATGCCCCCTCTGTCTAGGTGGGAAGAACTTCCATGTGCCCTACTGGCCAGGGCTCAAAGGTCCTTGCAATCCCACACCTCTGCAGGTGTGTACCAGTGCAGGTTACGGAGGGCAAATGTGGGTCTCACTGGCTAAGTGTTTGTTCAAGGTTCTGCAGGTGGTAGGGATGAAACTGAGGCTGGTGCCCTGTTCTGGGCTCTTCCCCAGTGAATGTTGGCTCATGTCTTTGATATGGATTGTAAGTCTGAGGAACCCACCAGGAGCTCCTTCCTTTCACCTCTAGGGATCACCATGCCCATAAACATCCTGAATGTCATATTTACATGTGTAATTCCCATATACCCAAAAGCATCCTTCTCTCTACCATTCCTTCTGCCTCCTCTTGGCTGTATCTAGAACTGTCAAGAGATGGCGAGTACACTAAGGATATATAATTCTAACAATACTATGGTTATCATTCATGGAGTACATATATACCAGACATGTTACATGCATGATTTCCAATTCCAAAACAGTTCTATGATACCATTATTCCCATTTTACAGATGAGAAAACTGAGGCTCTCACAGGTCAAGGAATTTGCCAAAATTTCCATGGGCCTGAACCCAGAACTAGCTGCAAACCCCATGATTTACCCCCTGAGCTTGGCAGATGTAGGAGACACTGCTGTGACAGCTGTGGGTGGCAAAGCATAAGACTCTGTCAACCCAACCACAATACAGACTTTTCCTTAGGAGCTCCTATACTTAAGTGTGTGGCAACTCCTTTCCTAACCATTCATACCACATTCCACTTTCCTTCTCATTACTCCTCTCGTCTGTGTTCTCCCCCATTGAAGAGGATTTTCCAAAGGAGATATATAGGAAACAAAAGTCTTCAACCCACCCACCTCCTCTGGAAAAGGTTTCAGTGTGTGATTATTGTGAATGAAGGTCTCGATTCTAGAACGCAGAAGAACACGAGTGCTCATGACAGTGGAAAATACTACAGGGACCCTTAGGTCCCCAGGAAGGAGGCAGTTTGGAACAGAGCGACTGCATGGGCTTCTGGCACACAGAGCTTCAATCATGATTTAGTGCCCACTCTTAAATGAGAATGGAGAGATGAGGGTCACCAGCAATTTGAGGATATCTCTGCTATTAAAGCTTGAGGCCAAAACATCCTAGTGAGATAACTATGCTGGGACATCGGAAGTGGCTATGGCAGTGTCATGCAGGGGAGCTGAGCTATCAGAAAGCTACATTTTCCTCTCCCCCTAATAAGAACTCAGTAGAGAATGTATAAACCTCAAAAAGCAGGAAATAGCAGTCGATACAAGCACAGCGTTGGAAACATGGTCATATTATCAGAAGAAAAATCTGGAAGATTTGTAAGTGGCTGCCTCTGGGAAGTGAGATCAAAAGTGGGGAGGAAAGGGTCAGGGGCCTCAAGATTTTTGTTGTGAACAATAATAGTGTTTGATTTAAAATTTGTGTTCATTCAGTTTCTCCTAAATGTGAAAATAAAATTGCAAACAAAAACTTGTAGCATGAATGACGTCACCAAAATGGCAGATCTGAAAATCTAAGCCCTCGTTCCCCCATGGAGACATTGAACAAACAACCATAAGCTGTCAGCACCAACTTTGTAGGAGCCCTAGAAAACAAAAAAAGATTACAACAGTAAAGCAAGTGTGAATCAAGAAATAGCTATTTTCAAAATGGTAGGAGTTTTGTTGCATATTTCATCACATTTCCCCCACACCTTCTCTGGCATGGTGGCAGTTTTGTTCTTGATCACTGGCCCAGTCCCAGGTTGTCCCTGACCTAGAGGGAGCAGTGTCGACCTTACTTACAAATTATTGGGTAAAGCTCTCCTTACCTGGCTGGAGTCAATTAGGATGTTTAAAATCAGCTGTGGGCATAGGTGAATTTAAAAACAGATACATATGCTCAGGCCAGGAGAAAGTTCAGGAAAGTCTTGAGAAGACCTTAAGTTTCACCTTAGGCTGATCCCTAGGCTCAGTGGTAGTCTAGCTAAGTGCTAAAGGAATGTCCCAGCAAAGAAACATTCTGCAAAGAACGGAAGAGGTGGCCTCTCCCTGCCACCCCAGGTCTTTTTACAGTTTTGTAATGGTTTTATGTTTGTTTCAGATCCTGGCATTTGGGAAATCTCTGTCAATACATTCAGTGGAGTTAGTGGAACAGAAACTCCAGTGATCACACACAACAAGGAATATTCTTTGCAAAAGTAGTTTGGAAAAGTTTCAGAATGAACAGACTACTACACAAGTCTACATTAACAGATAAAAGCAAATACAACCCAGTAAGCTGTGGTGAATTCTGCTTTCTAGAGATACCACATTATAGTAATAAAAATCCTAATTTTCAACAAAAAAACGTGAAACATACAAAGAAACAGGATCATTGTTCAATCAAAGGAACTAAATAAAATTACAGAAACCATTCCTGAAGAAGCCAAGGCATCAGACTTACTAGACAAACACTTAAAAGCATCTTAAATATGCTCAGAAGTAGGAAAATAAAAACAAAGAAATAGAGGAAATCAGGATAATGATATATGAACAAAATAAATATCACCAAGAACATAAATTATTAAAAAACCAAGCAGAAATTTTGGAGCAGAAAGTGTAATAATAAATTGAAAAATTCATTAGGGTGGTTCAATAACAAATTTTACTAGGCAGACCAAGGAATCAGCAAAGTGGAGGATAGGACAATTGCTACTGTTTAGTGTTGGGAGCATAAAGAAAAAAGAATGAATAAAAGTGGTCGGAGTCTAAGGGACCTGTAGGACACGCTTAAGCAGACCAACAAACATATTGTGTGAATTCTTGAAGCAAATAAGAAAAAGAAGCAGAAACATTATTTGAAGAAATAACATCCAAAAATGTCCAAAATTAGATGAAAGACATGATCGTACCATTCCAAGAATCTCAACTAACTCCAAATGCAATAAAATAAAAAGATCCACATCAAGGCACACTATAATCAAACTGTTGAAAACAAAGACTAAGATTCCAGAGTTCAAATTCAGGATCCGTGTATTCTATATGGAGGCTTTGGTGGGTCATCCCCAGGCCTTGAGCTACCTCCTTGCCTCATCTGTAAAATAGGGATAGTAATACTCATTCACATAATGATGAAGACATGGTGATGAAACTGCTTTCATCCCCTACCCCTATCCCCAATCTAGGGACACACCTGGCTTTCCCCCCATCCACACTCTCTGGAATCCTGTGGCCTCTAATTTCAAAATAGCTCCAGAATCTGTCCACTCATCATTGCCACCCATCCTACTGGTCCACACCACCATCATATCCTCCCTGGATCCCTGCACCAGGCCCCTCACTGGTCTCCCGGAAGGCTCTATTCTTGCGCCCTTCAACTGTGACCCTTTTAAACATGATCCAATCACACGCCTCCTCTGCTCCAAAATCACCAACACTGCCTCCCCAACACTGCCCCAGTCTGTCAGCGTAGCCTTTCCTGAGCACCTCTTCAGCACTTCTGATCCTCCCTCAGCACTTCTCATCCTACTGTCCTGATTTCCCCCCAGTCCTGATTTATCCCCATGTAATACCCTAGTTCCTCTTTGATTTATTTCTTGTCTCCTACAATGAAAGCTCCAAGAGAACAAGGACTTTTTCAAGTTTTGTTTGCTGCCTTAATCCCCACTGCCCAAAACAGTGGCTGGCATATAGAAGTTTTCCAGTAATTATTTCAGTGAGTGGATGAACAAGGGAATGAGAGAATGGATAAGACTGCTCACCAATGGATGAAAGATCCCGAGAACCTTGGGAGTGCCACCAGCAGAGGTGTCTGACCCACACCCCACCTCCCGACAAAGGGCACATGCGGAGAGAGTGAGCCAAGCAGTCAGGGCTGGATCAGGGGCCCCTGCAGTGCCGGGGAGTTCCCAGGGTGTGTGACTCTGCCTTCCCTGGCAGTTTATTTTATGCTCATCCTC